>LPNX010277105.1:646286-667861 GCA_001517045.1 Pseudotsuga menziesii
AAATGCTCCTAGGTCTAAGCTGGACTACCCTCATCACTTGGACCCCCCTGGTCCCCTCGATCACCTTGCACTCTGGCTTCTTCAGCCTCTTCGGCTTCAGTAGCCTCAACAGCATCTATGTACACAAGTACTGCTTTGGCTACTCGCCTCAGAAGGCGTATCCACACAGGTGGTACACTAACCACTAGCTCTTGCATGATGGCTGGGATGTGCTCAATCCGTAAGGTAGGTACTCTCTGGGTAAGCCTGGACAACTTCCCCTCAAGAACCCTAATCAAGCCCTAGTCTTCTCCCAAAATAGAATGCACATACATGCGTGGATGCCCAGCAGGGCGGATTGGTCCAATATCTGCATTTTGACATTTTAAAAGGATTATAACTCTTATACATATGTATATATCTCTATATTTAAAATTCATAAAAATTTTAAAAATTTGAAAATAAAAATTACCTAACTCTCCCCATGCTCCTCCTGGTGGGAGGACGAGGTCAGTATCACCATAGAAATCTAATCCAACATATGGAAACTACTCCAAGGATGGCAGCTGTCTCTCCGACCAAAAGTAGAATTCGTTGTCATAGACACTCTGGACCGAGACACCACCTCCCTGGTGGAGGAAGATATCTCCCCACCTACTCAACCTAGGCTGACAGGGAGAACGAACCGGAAATGGTACTGCAGGACTCAATCTCGGCACTCTCTCAAAGAAGAAGGCTACTAATATGCTAGAATAACCAAAATTTTTCCTCTTGCCTCTTTTGCAGTCAAAGGGCCATTTTCTTATTATCGGGATCACTCCCAAGCACCACTCATATAGGGCTCCCTGCATACATTCTACTGTTAGTCTCATTTGGTTTCAGGTTGCAAGGTGAAGTGATGATGACCCTGCAACCCTCACTATAGTGCTTGTCAACACCTGTAAAGGAAAGTTGCGAATGTGAACAATAGGGATGCAGCTACCCCTCTTTTGAGTGCCTGGCTCGCAGTATATATCGATATAGTTATGTACACTTAGAGGGTCACTGCCTCTGTCGGTGCCTCCCAATTTCACCGAAGCTCCCTGTCATGATAAACCAGCAATGAAATAGACATCCTCCGATGTAATCTCTAAAGAATCACCTTGAAGGTCAAACATGCCCAAATCATGATCCCAATAATTTATTAAGAACTCTATGGGGCGGACATTTGCCTGCATAGGTTAGGTACAGAAAAACTTCAATAACCCACTTTGACATAAAACATTCACTGTGGGGGCATCTTGAAGAGCTTCTTGGTCCATGTCTTCATGTTCCTGCTCCCTCCACTCAAGCACCATATTTCAATCTAATAATTAGGCAATTGAAAACCATTAGATTCACATAAAATTTGAATTTTTTGACCCTACACATTATTTTTATACCTCGCGCAGCGTACGCGACTGTCTTTTAGGCAAGTCGCGTACTGTATGTGACTGTCTTTCGGGAAACCCACGTACAAAACACGTGTATGCAACTATTAAAATACCATACCCACGTACACAACGTTCCTACTTTGAAGATCCTTGAAAACATGAAATTAGGGCTCAAAATTAACAATTGCTTGGATCAAATGAAAGAGAATGGAGTGTAGTTTTACTTGACACCTGTGGTTTTGAGAATGGTCCACCGAATTGTCCACACCGAGCAATCAAAGGTAGAGGTAAAACTTGTATTTTTATGGTTAAAAATCAAATGGTGAGTTTTTTATTCATATTTTGAACTATTTATAGAAAATTTATTTTCCAAGTGGGTTTTTTCCCTATAGTTCATAATTTTTAAACTAATGCCATATCTTTTCTTCCATGTGACAGGTTTATCATCATTTTTAAGTTGTTTTTTTCTCATATAGGATGGTTTTTGGTCATTTCACATGCATTTTGCATTTATACCTACTCCATCTTAATCCTAGCATTAACACTTCGACCACGGACTATGGTATTTTTAACCAGTAGTTCCTTGTCTTTACCATTGTTCTTCTGTGGATAGGAGCTTCCTCCCATGAGTATCCTCATTTAGAACCTATTGATTGTCTTTTGATACTCATGCTGCAGCTATCATAGGTTCAGGGGAATCTTTTTTAGCTATTTTTCATGCCAAATTGAGCCTCATTTTGGTCTCTTTTTACAAGCTATTCCTTTATAGGAGTCCCCACCCTTATGGAGTTTCTTTAGGCCCAGGTCTAACCGTCTTAAAACAGACTTGACTACTGACTAAACTTGTCCATTCAAGCTCGTTAAGAATACATGAATGGGCATCCGCATTGGTGGTAAGTTATCTCTTTCTCGGACCATGTGGAATAATGCGAGAAAGGATCACTCTCTTTTCTATGGAATTGAGAAGAGTATTCTCAGGTACAGGTTTATCATTTTTTCGGACCTGAGGGACTAAATTTATGGAAAAGGAACACCTAGTATGAGCTCAGTTTTCTCTTTTTCATGCTCTGGATCTAAACATGAAAAATATTCCGAGTGTACTTTTTGTCTTTGTCATGCTCGTTAAACATTAAGAACAAAGCATCGAGTTTATTGTTGTAAGCCCCATTTCTCGTACTCAAATGGATGTTTCCAAGTGATCTTGCTTTCCTTCACACTTGTAAAACTCAAGCTATATGCTGTTCTCAAAGGAGCGTTGGGTAGGTGGTAATTTAACCTTTTTCGGACCTCCCTGACTAAGTACGAGAAAGTTTCTCCTTTTCTTCTACGGAAGTTAAGAGAGTTCTTCTGTGGTATGTTTTATACCAAGAATAAAATAGGGTTAACCAGGCTGTAAATATTTTCTTCAATTCCCTAATGGAAGATATGATAGGAAGACCAAACCACTAATAAGCTTTGGTTATCATAGTGAGAGTTTGTAAAGATAGTGACTCAACTGTGTTAAATTATTGAACCATTGATCTATAGGAAAATGAGAGCAATTGAGAGGTGAACTGTGTAGTGGAATATCAAGAACAATGTACACTAAACAAGACAAATTTAAGACAAATATGATAAGAATTGATCAGTTAATTACAACAATAATATTCATTATTCACAACAGTATACAATAGTGTTACAATAAGGATAATTCGAATCATATGGATAAGATTCAAATCTACCAACTAAACCTGACTGACTATATAACTAGGAGTGTCTAAATCACTGCATGGGAGCCACTAGTCTAACTTTTGATATCTAAATCAGTCTGATAATCAGTTAAACCAGTTAAACGAATGAGGTAGGTGGAAAAATATGCCATGTCACCATGCATCCATGCAAAACTGGCGCTAGATTAACTGAGAGTGATCTAACTGAATGTAACTAAAGGTTGACTCTGCATAACTGGATACCTACCACAACCAGCTGATGGAGGTTGCTGGTGGCACTCCGAGCGGATCCTATAATGTAGAGAATGGTCTCAGAGGCACCTAAAATCATCCATGAACATGCAGTAAGTGGAAATTAACATCTAGATGTGTTCCCCATACTCCAATACAATAATAATGTCTACCTATGCTAGACAAGATAATCAATTAGACTATATATGGACAAGAGAGGATTATATAGTCCTAACACCCCCCCCTTAATCCTGACTTTGACAACTTTGGGCTCTAGAAACCAGGTCAAAATTCACCCATACAATCTAATGAAAAATAAAATTGCTTAATAAACTAAGGAAATGGGGAAAACCTCATGGGAAAACCCCCCCGCCCCTCAAAATAAGCAGGACTAGGAGAAACAAGATATACTTAAGAGAAAATTTTCCTCTTTGGGTAATAACTTGCAAAAATTTTGTGGCAATTTGCAGCACTATGCAACAACATGATTCTTCTATGCATTAGCATCCTGAAGCTGTGCATGTGAACCTCTCAATGTTATTATGATATGAAGGATGTTGTATGTGTTTCTTCTTTTTGGAGGAGGAATGGAATGATCAATTTGGCTCTTATGTGGGAAAAATGGTTGATCATTCTCTATCACCAAGTAGCACTTTCCTGGAATTTTGTTGCACCACTTTGTAGATAGTGAAGCTATGTGAGAGAGTGCAACATGCTCATTTTGATATTGGGACCTTGTTCTCCTTCTATCTTCTGGATTCCCAACACCATCCCTAACTGCTTCAATGATCTTTTGGGCCCATTTAGGCTTAGGCCACTAATTTGGGATGGAAGCTGGATCTGGATCTAGATTCTCATGAGGTACAACCTTAATATCAAGATCATGTTGATCTTGTTCCTCTTCATCTGAATCTGAAACATGTGACAAAATATCATCATTGAAAGGAAATGGAAGAGTTTCTATACCTTCTTGCACTTCATATGGTGGTAGATCAAGCAACTGATCTTCTTCAAACCGAACACTGTGCTCTATGAAGCACTTCCTAGTTGCAAGTTCCATCAAGTTATATGCTTTTGCATCCTCGGTATACCCCAGCAGCATGCATTCACTACTCTGGGCTTGGAAGGCCTTCCTCTTATCCATGGGTATTCTGGCCCAAGATTTGGAACCAAAAACTCTCAAGTGAGATACATTAGGTTTATTCTCGTGTAGTGCTTCTAAAGGAGTGGCCCCAAGCACTGATTTATGAAGCACTCTATTATGCATGTATGAAGCACGGTTTACATCTTCAACCCAAAGATAAGGAGGAAGATTCTTGGCTTGGAGAAGACAGGTTTCTGTCTGATCTATTTTTCCTCTCAGTGACACCATTATGTTGTGGTGTGTATGGAACTGATTGTTCCATTCAAATCCCCTGTGATTCACAATAATGTTGAAAATATATTTTAATGTATTCACCTCCATTATCTTATATAATGGAATTGATCAATCAAAGATTTAAAATATTTAAAATTTTTGAATACTTCTAATTTATATTTCATGAAATATACCCAGCAGAACCTTGAAAAATCATTAATAAAAGTAAGGAAATACCTGGAGCCATTAATTGATGTTGTAGGCATTGGTCCTGAAACATCACTGTGTATCATATCAAGTGTAGAGGTAGCTCTAGTTTCCTTTCCAACTTCATACCTCTTCTTTGGATGCTTACCTACCAAGCAACCAGGACATACTCCATCTGATGTTTGGATGAGAGGAAAGCCTTCAACCATTTTGTAATTGTGGAGTAGCTAGAGATATTTGAAATTGATATTCCCAAATCTCTCATGCCATAGATTACTGGTGTTGTTGGCATTATTTAATAAATTTGTTGGGTGTGAAACAAGCAAAAAATGAGAGAACTTATATTCCTTTGAGGCACGGTCATCAAACCCTTCTGCTATGAGATTTCCAGTAGATTTTTTTTTTAATTTCAACTGAGTCAGGTTCAAATGTAACTCTCTTGGAAGAGCTTGTATGTGTCATATGATAAACAAACAACTGGTTTGTTACAAGAGAGGGCACACAGAGAACATTCTTGAACTCACCATGTTGGATTTTAATAGAACCTCTCCCAGTAGCTTGGATTTGGGATTCAATTCCCATATGAATTCTAGGTTTTTCCTAATAGAGTGAGAGTGGAGAAGGATTCCCTGGAGGAAAACATGTGGTTGGATGATTTGGAATCAATCAAGTAATATTTCGACTAAGTGAGGCATGGCATCTCTCATGATTTTTTGTCAGTTGTCCAGCATCATGATTATTTGCTCCTTGTGGGAGGGAAATATTGTTCTCTTCAAAGAGTATTGACAGTTGGTCAATTGTATTCTTGATGCACCGGATCTTTGGATAAAAGCCTGTCATATAGTATGGACATCTAGTCTTCTCGAATTTCTTCTTTTTCTTGGAACCCAAGGCTCCTTTGGAAGATCTATGTTTCTCTTTTGGCTTTAAATCAGTGGCTTTGGGATCCTTCCATTTGTGCTTCTCTTTGGATTGCACATTGTTTGATTCTCACATCAAGAGTGCTTAATTCTTGGTGGTTTGAATCACTCCCATTTGAACCAATTTATCTTGCTCTTGTATTAAGGACTCAACAAAAGAATCTAGAGAAGGAATCTTCCAATTGGGGATGGAAGCTCTTCCGGAATGGAATGTAGAGACAAAGACTAAGCACTCAGAGCCAATCTTGCTAAGTACATACAACACAAGCTACTCATGTTTCCTCTCTAATCCACATTGTTTACATTGCAGTACTAGTGACTTGTATTTATTGAGGAATTGTTGAATAGATTCGAAACTTGTAGGATTTAAAGCTATGAGCTCATTCTCCAATATATTCCCTTGAATATCATCTTGTTTTCCAAACAAATATTTAAGATTTTCCCAATTTTCCTTCAGAATCCTAAGTCCCTCAATATGGAATAAAATATTCTGGGAGATATGAGTGCACATGAAGCCAAAGGTCTCATCAAGCCAATTCAAAAATTTGTTCTTCTCAACATACTACTGGGGATTAGTTTATATTCCCATTTTCATCCTATACATACCAAGATTGTGCAAGGATACCTGCATATCTTGCCTCTAATAAGAGTAGTTGAAGGTTGTTAGGATTCATGGTACGAGAGCTACAGAATCCATCTATCTATATGTTGAAACAGTCAATTCCTCAAGAATCTACATGGATACCTTCAAACATCACTGCAAAACCAAATCAATTCGTTATCATGTCAGTTTCAATCCTTTCCACATTGACATTTACACTTTCTTAGAGTCCATCACACCTGGATAGACTTCTCTGAACAAAATTCAGATGGAACAAGGCTATCATTCCAGGATTTATATGGAAACTCAGCTGCTTCTGGTATACAATGGAGATAAGACAAGACTTGTTTCTAGCCTAAACAAGGATCTGATACCATGTTTATTTATTGAACCACTGATTTACAGGAAAATGAGAGCAATTGAGAGGTGAATTGTGCAGTGGAATATCAAGAACAATGTACACTGAACCAGACAAATTTGAGACAAATATGAAAATAATTGATCAGTAAATTACAAAATTACTCTTCATTATTACCAATAGTATACAACAACGTTACAATAAGGAGAATTCAAATCATGTGGATAAGATTTGAATATACCAACTAAACTTGATTGACTAGCTAACTAGGAGTGTCTAAATCACTACATGGGAGCCACTAGTCTAACTCGTGATATCTAAATCAGTCTGATAATAAATTAAACTAGTTAAACTAGTTAAACTGGGAGCTGGGTGGAAAAAGGCACCACTTCCCCATGCATCCATGCAAAACTGGTGCTATACTAACTGCAAGTGATCTAACTGAATATTTTCTCAGCATAACTGGATACCTACCACAACCAAACTGATGGAGGCTATTGGTGGCAATAAGAGTTTCTTCTATAATGTAGGGAATAGTCTCAGAGGAACCTAAACTCATGCATGAACATGCAGTAAGTGGAAATTACCCTCTATATGTGTTCCCCATACTCCAGTACAGTAACAATGTCTCCCTATGCTAGACAAGATGATCAATTAGACTATATATGGACAAGGGAGGATTATATAATCCTAACAACGTGGTAGAAATTGAAAATGAAAAAGGGTCTTCACAGATTATTGGTGGTATCCTCATGAGATAACTCTTTTGGATATAAACCGAGTAAATATGTTGCAACATACCCACATTCAAATCTTTTAGCTAAAATCCCAGAGATAAGCTGATCACTAGCTCAGGCCAAATTCCTAGTCAGTATCATGTTTGAAAGAAAGAAAACATCAAATCAAACGAAAGAAAAAGGAAAACAAAGAAAAAACACCTATGTACAGATAAGCAAATGCTTACCTCAATTAAAGTACTTCTTGAGGAGTTGGATATTCACTGGGTAGGCTTTAGAGAAACCTTCTAGTTTCTGCAATCAAAAAGTACTAGGGCCAATATTTTCTGTAATAGTGCATGGCCCTAGCCAAAAGCGTTGAAATTTTGTGTAATCATTCTTGTCCTTGTGGGGTTTGTCCCATTTTAGCACCAAATCTCCAACCTCAAAATTCCTATCAGCCGAAGACTTCTCATAAAACCATCTCTTGATCAATTGCTGGTGTTGGTATAATTTATTTTTGGATTTATGTCTCTCCTCTCCTAATTTAAGCATTGTGTCAAGTCTATTCTAAAGAGGGGAGGAGTCATCCTATAGAAAGGATTGGTATAATTGCAATGAGAGAAGTAGGAGGTTTGATGGTAAGACAACTTCCTTTCCATAAACAAGGAAATAAGGAGAGTTCCCAATGGAAGTTTTTGGAGTTATACAATCTTCCCAAAGGGAATTAAAGAGCAGGCTATCCCAGTTCTTGTGATGTGTGGCAACATTTTTATTTAAAATATTGAACAAATTCTTGTTGGAAGACTCTGCTAATCCATTTTCTTTGATCCAATTTTCAAGGGAATATTGAGTAAGATCAATGGAATTAAAATAAGATGCATTATCAAACACCAAATATTATGGGACTAAACCCGGTGACAATATTACTTTCCAAAAATGATATTCCCGAGTTAGTATTATAAACCCTTAGAGGGATTGCTTCTACCCACCTATTGAAATAGTTTGTTGCAGTAAGGATATACCTATGCTACATGGAATAAGGAGGTGTAATAGGACCAACAAAATCCAGTCCCCATTGTTGAAATGGAAACTGAATTATAATAGGTTGAAGGGGAAAGGCGGGTTTATTTACCTTACCAACACATACCTGGCATGATTCCCATCTTCGGACGAAGACATATGCATATTTGAATAGTTTTGGCCAATAATATCTAGCTCTTAGGACCTTGTGAGCATTTTTTTCTCCTAAAAAGTGTCCTCTTGCAGGCACTGTTTGCAATTTTAGCAGGACATTGTTAGCTTCTGTCTTTTCTAAGCATATGAGGAAAACACCATCATACTTTCTTCTGAAAAGCACATTATGAACGAACTAGTAAGGTGTTGCTTTTAGTATTAAGGATATACACTTCTTTAAGTCTAAGGTTGGATAGACATACCCATGAGTGAGAAAAAAATTGACATCATTATACCATTTGGAAGATGGAGCAGAAATAACATTAACAGTATCCGCAGATATGTCTTCCTCTTGTTTCCAGTGTTGTTTCTGCTCTGGATCATTTGATTGGGAAGCTAACAATCACAAACCTTGTCCTTTGACCATTTTGGTAGGATTAATCTCCAATTCATATTCCTAAAACGCAGTAATCCAATGGGAATGCTTCTCTCTGAGCTCTTTCTGAATCAGAATATTCCTTATAACTGCATAGGGGACAATCACCTTTGTTTTAGATTTCAATAAATATGGTCTAAAATGTTTGAAATATTTATAAATAGTATAAGCTTTCATATCAATCTGTGAATAATTTAATTCAGCCCCTTTAAACGTGGAGCTCATGAACGAGATGGGGATTTCTACGTCCTTTGTTTGCTTCTGCGTCAAAACAACCACATAAGAAAAGTCAGTCAAAAAAGTGTACAAAATGAAATCCTTTTCAAAATCTGGGGACATTAATGCAAGAGAATCTGTAATAGATTTCCTAATATTGATAAAACATCCTTTTAAGTGTCATACAACCTAAACTGTACATCATTTTTAATCAAATCTTGCAATGGCCTAACGATATCAGCAAAATTTGGTATAAACCTTTTGACAAAATTAATCTTGTCGATGAAATATTGCATGGTCTTATTTGAACTCGGGATTGTGATTTTTGCAATGGAGTTTGTTCTTTTAGGATCAATGATCATGCATCCTTTGAAACAATAAATCCAAAAATCTTACCTTCGGTGACCGCAAATATTGACTTCTTGGGATTCAACGAAAATCCATACTTTATGCATCTTTCAAAAACCTGTCTAAGAGAAAACATATGGTAATGCCTCTTTTTTGAATAAATTATTATATCATCCAGATATACCACCACAAAATTCTTCATTAGGCCTCAGAAAGCTATGTTCATAGCTCTTTGGAATGTAGCACTTGCATTGATCAATCTGAAGGGAATTCTTTTGTAGGAAAATGTACCCAAGCTGTTCTGAAAGTGGTTTTGAGTTGATTAGAGGGTGTATCCATTACCTGGTTATAACTGAAGAAACCATCCAGTAGTGAAAACATTTCTGCACCTGCAACTCTTTACAATATGTGTTCCATGGAAGGAACATGATAATTTTCCTTTTCATATGCTATTTTTAAGTTTCGAAAGTCCACACACAATCTTATCTCCCCATTCTTTTTACGGACTAGGACTAACTTTGAAATCCACTGTGTGTGCCTCACTGGAAAAATAATCCTAGCTTTCAGTAGTTTCTCAAGTTCTTTCTTTACTGATGGTTCAAGACTAGGGTGCATCTTTCTCAACTTATGTTGATAGGGTTTTATACCAAGATTCATGGGAATGTTGTGTTGCATGATGGTTGTGTCAAAAGTTTTCAAATAATCATAAGTCCATGCAAATAGATATTTATTTGTTTTGCAGAGTTTAACCAAAGCCTCTTATTCATCTGGTGAACAATTAATCCATATGTTTATAAGTTGAGGGTTCTGCTCATTTCCAAGATTGACAGTTTTAAAATTGAGAGGACAACTATGTGTCTTGTAGTTAGTGTTACCTTTGAATTTGTCATGAAAGTTATAATACTTTTCCAGATTGATAACTGACTTAGGGATAAGATTGGAAGGGGAATTAGGGTCTAGAAAAAGACTTTTCATTTTCATCCTCGTCAATAGCTAGGTCTTTAAAGGTATCCTGGGATGTTAAAAAATCTAATATTTTTCAGTGATCATAAAAAATATTCCAATTTGTCACATTATCAGGGATAGAAGGCTTGCACATTAGTTCAATGGAAAATGTATCAGGGGGCATACCTTCAGGGGGGATGAGCTTGCATGTAGTGTTGGATAATAGATCCAAATCGAAGTTTTGTGACATAGGGACAGATTTAATATTAAAATCCTTAAATAAACCAGTCAAGTCCCTAACTAGCTTTTGGTAATTAGTCAAATATGGTGACAAACAATGGATCTTGTTCCTCACCAGCTTTACAATGATTTCAGAGTCACCATAGCATTCAATGACTTGAGCACCTAAATCAATATCTTTTTTCAAACCCTATACAAGAGCTTCATATTCATGAATGTTGTTAGTGCACTCTAACTCCATTCTACAGGAAATCATCATTTTGGTGCCTTTTGGATCAATCAGTACACATCCTGCACCGGTACCATCTTTTGATTTAGATCCATCAAAAAATAAATCCAATAATTTACATCTATTCTAAACTTGGTATTGACATCATATACATTATGAACAATAGTACCAGTAAATGGAACAACAGTGCAATTATTGATTTCATACAAACTATCAACATCCTGAACATGGGAGGAATCTATAGGTAAATTTCCAAAGAAAGAATCAAATTTATAATGTTATATGGCTGAGCTAAATAAAACAACGGGTTCACTGGGATCATTGAGGTTAGAGACTATCTATTTCATAAAATTTTCCCTTAGAATCATAATATGGTTAGGTCTTCCATTGTAAGGTAGCCATAAATGGGACCAGCCAGTGGAAAAATATCCTTTGATATTTTCTGACCAGTGTCTGCTCAACCACATACCATAGGCCTCTAGAATGTCAGCAATGACAATTTCAATAGTTTCATGAATCCTTGGATCAACATATAATGTCAAAAGAACATTTTTTAGTTCCCTAACCACCCTAACTTTTGATCTATCCAATTGGACTATCTGGGTTGGATAGGGTTCCCAAGTTGCATTCAATTTATTATAGATGGACAGTGACATGACATTGGATGAAGCCCCTGAGTCTATCATACAATTATGGACATTCATGTTGAATATTTCAAATGTAATCAAGAAAGGAGGGGTCATTTTCATATAATACTTCTGATTATCAGGATTTACACAAGGTTCCAAATTATTGTTTTGAACTTATCTAGATTTATTCAAAATCATACTCTTGGGTATATTTTCCCTCATAGAAGGTATTTTTAAAAGTTAAAACAAAGAAATATTAGTGTTATCTCTAAGGTTGTTTGATAGTTTTTATCCTAGGGTTTTATAGATTTTTGATTATGATGAGTTTTTGTCTTTAGCTTTTACCTTGCTTTACACCTTTTTGAATGTCATTATTTTTATATTTTTCTTATTATATCTTTTGAAGGCTCAAATCATCACTTATTTAAAGCTATGAACCTATATTAAGTGCAAAGGGTTTTATATTATGAATTGGATTCTAAAACTGGCAGCATTTTTAGAGTATTTCATTAATGGTTTTATTCATGAGTACCATTGGGTGTGAAAAATATGACAATGAAACTATGGTATATATAAACATATTAATATTTGACAGGCTCGGCACTTTCTTAAAAGCAGTCATGTTTAAGAAATAATGGTTTTACATCATGTCACTCATTGGCTTGCACAACTGTTTTTGCATGTGAAATTGAGGCATTTCATGTAATGAGTACTGGTACCAAAAATGGCAGTGTTGACAGATTGAATATGATATTTTATTTTCCATAAAACTTGTCATGTAACTGTGCTCAAATACTCTTTTGAACTTGGTGAAGATCATTAGAGACCGTTTCTATGCTATGGACATTTATTGTTCAAGATCCCGAAATTTGGAAGGCTAAAATAATGGAAAATTGTGTACAGTAGATCTGAAAATAGCAGGGATTTGTTTTGATCCTGTATTCTCGTTCTTGAAGAAAGCAAAGTTTACTTTGTATAGTCTTCTGCATTTGGATGTAAACTACTGCAGGGAAACAAAAACAACATCAATTCTTCTTGGAAGTATATATTGTGAAAGGGTTGCAGAAATGTCGAACTTGAACAGAGGAAGAGGATTCAGAAATCGTGGCAAGAAGAAAACCAAGAGGCCTGATTTGCAGATTGGAGCCCAATAACACAGAATGGATACTGAAGTTTCCATGGTCAACCTAGTTGATGAAGAATGTTGGATGGTTTTCTTTCTGTGAAAAATTACAGGGTTATCATTCACAGGTAACTATGGATTTTATAAAAAATTATAAAGATGAAATGGTTCAGCTCAAGACTTTAAAAGTTAGGGTAAATGAAGAGTATATTGCTGAAGCAATAGATGTTCCAGCGCAAGGAGAAATATGGTTTAAGCAACAGGAATTTCAAGGAGATTACAGTGAGTTTTTAATGCCAGATTTTGAAAAATTAGACTGGAAGAATGGTATCCACATGAGAAAGATAAAACCTAACTGGAAAATTCCCTTAGAAATGGTGCAAAATTATATTACATGCGATGGTCAGTATGGCAGGGTTCTCAAATGCCATTTACGGTTGTTGATGCACCTCAATGGAAGATTGAAGCTCAATCTCCCATTCTACCTATTAAAGATCCTGTAAAAGATGATTGCATGGGTTTAGGGCCATCCATAGCATACTGCTCGTTCAATATACCATCAGGGTTTAGTAAAATTGTTGATTGTTTCACAATTGCACAGGGAAGGACGAAGTTGGGAAAATTTGCTGTCAGAGCTAGGGTTTGAAGAAAAGACTAAAGAGAAAGGAAAAAGGGTAATGGCAGACTTGGACCAGCAAACAACAAACCATAAAAAACAAATTGAAGTTGTTGTAGCAGAAGGGAAGGGTTTTATAGAAAAACCAATTAAGAAAAGTTTATGTCCTGAAGCTTCATTCACAGATGAAAACCTTGAAAGTTAAGTGTTATGTTAAAGAATATAACTTCAAAAAATGAAGCTCATGATTAGCTGTTGAAGTCAGAGAGCATTGATGTGAAGCCTAGGACTAGGTTAAGAAAGAAGTTGCAGGCAGAGATGAAATTAGCACATGAAGACTATGAGGAAATCATGATGATAGATGATGCTTTCAGTGAAGAGACTGTAAGCACATCCAAAGGTCAGTATTGTTTAGATAATGAGAAGTTCATTGATGTTTAGGGAGCTGCAAGGTTTATACCAAAAATATTTTTCACAAATAAACAAGTTTATTCTAAGGATTGTTCAGCCTCAAGGATTCCACAGGAAGAGGAGGTCCTTATGAAAGAAGAAGACATTGAAGTAACCCCAGAATTGAATCAAGTCAAGAAATATTTGCAGACATACAAAGAGCAAACTAGGTCTTTACAGAACATTAATGAAAAGTTAATGACAACAAATAAAATACTTCGAGAGGATCTGGAGGATAAGGAGGCAGATTATCAGAAATTGTTGTCAATATCTAAAGACATTCTAAAGAAAAAAAGAACCATCTAGAAGCAGCTCGAACACATGAAGGCTTAGAGTAAGGAGGAGAACAAAGATGCTGAGTTTGCGAGGTTGCAAAAGCGGTCCCAGGTTTTAAGTGATCTATCTTGGCGGAGGCTTCTAAGAGTCTTTAGATTTAGAGTTATAGTTTGCTTTTGAAAGCAATTTTGTTTTTGACAGATGTCTCTTTTATTTTACACTTGTATTAAAAAACTGTTTAAAGGAGATGGACCTTTCTATTTTGGAAAGAGCTCGATCCATAGAAGTAGGATCTGATAACTATCTTAGAAACTCAGATATTTTTGTATATAAGGATAGTCACTAGATTGAAAAAGGTGTGGCAATAGGAGTTATGGAAATCCAGTTTTGATGATATTCTGTATGCAATGAAATTCTCTACATCTTCAATACAGGTTCTGCTTTGGTATGATTATGATTATGAGTTGGCTTTGTATCTTATGAATTGCATTTCTTGTGATTTATCCTGTATATGGTCCATTGAATCCCATTACATGATTCTTATGGTGAAGTACAGTTATCTTTTAAACTTTTAATAACAGAGTCAGTCTCATTTCATAAATTCATGCTCGTAGTTCCTTTGATATTGAATTTTGTAATCTATTTTATGTTGTACATATCTTTAATGATTATGTGATTTTCCTATATCTTTAATTTCATACCAGCCGAGTTTTTATCTTGATTTAATTGAATTATATTTTTGAAAAAGATTTCTTTAAGCTTGAACCCCTGTAGTCTAGGTTTAACTTTAGGGATTACAATTAGATTTATCCCTTTTCAAATCATTAATCAAATTGTATTCTACCACAAAAATTACCTTTTATTTTGGAGTTGCTACTTTACCTGCATTAGAAGTAGATGTTGACGGTGGATATTCTCGTGAAATCTGACTTTTAGTCTTGGTGTTATAAGAATAATGAACATTAAACCTAGTTTTAGGATCCTTTTCTTCTTCTTCTTCCATAGAAAACTCAAAGAAGAATCTGATTGTGTTGACAGATTGATCATGTTCTTCAGGAGGTTTAAAGTCTTCAATTTCTTTGATGTCCTCCTTGGAGCAATTTGGGATACTGTAGTTAGAGCCTTAAAAATGGAATAAATCTCATCATAAGTCAGAGTCTAGACAGTGTTTGGTGGAGGTTTATTCTGGTAAGGTATCCTAAAAGGTGGCCTTTCAAAGCCTCTATTATTTACTTGATGTTCAATATTAGTTCTTTTTCAGTCCACCTTGTCATTATAAATATTTTGTAAGATTGTCTTCATGTTATCCATTTCGAAGGGGTATTTGGTTTGTGTTGTGGGTTTTGGGTAATTTTCTTGTATTCTGCGAGATGTGGAAGGTCTATCTATTGGTATATCTAGATTATCTTTTAAGAAGAACATATCCTTTTCCACCAGGATCGATTTTGCAAAAATATCCTGCAGATTGGGTTTGTGTGCTCTTTTTACCGACATCATGATGGGAGTATGTAGACCCTTAATATAGTAGGCAACCAATAATTATTCGGTAGGGAAAACATTAGTAGGACCTATGTTTTTCAAATAGGGGACCCTTTTATTGAATTCCATCAGCCTTTCTTTCCCTTGTATCCTCAACGAGGACAGATCCGTCACCAAATCTTAGGGAGTGCTCTCATCCCCAAAATTTTGGAGGAACAACTTTTCAAATTCGTGCCATGAATTTATTGATCCATACTCTAAGGAAACGTACCATGTGGATGATTTACCTTCAAAGGAATAAGGGAATAGTCTACAAACTACATCCTCGTGTACCACACTTCCAATTCTGATGGCTTGCATAAAAGTTTTAATGTGATATTTAACAGGAGATATTTCATTAGGATTGAACATTGGGATCCATTTTTTTGGATTCTTTGGTAAATTATGTTGTTTTCTAGGAATGAACACAACATCCTGATCCAACCAGGGTCTATTTAACTGCTAAGCCATTGTCCTTTCTTCTTCTAAAGAAGGTCTAGACGATGTTTTTCTTTCTTAGGATTCCTCAAATGGTGATGAATATGACATAGGTGGTGGTCCACTAGAAAATACGTTTGGTTGTAGACTGTCCTGAGGATGATCCATTTCTTCAAATAAAGGGTTGTTTTGGATCTCAGGATGTAATTCTTGTTCATGAGTGCCCTGATTTATTGCACTAGAAGTTGAATTTTTAGTGAAGGGGTTTGGGATAATATGTTTCAGAGGTTCTGAGTGACGTCATCCCTCTGCTCTACCCTAGCAGTGATTTACTAAGTACTTTTCCCCAACTATTCGAGAGTCAAAGACCCTCTAGTAGGCAAGACAAAGATAATCTCAGGTCTTCTATTTAGTGGTTCTAGGATAGTAGTAGGAACTGTAGTTTGGTTTTCTACTGGTTGTATAGTCGATGTAGACTCTTTTTCTTGGATTCTTGTAACAACTGATGATATGGGTGGAGGAGGTTTAGCAGTGCTTTGTTTAGGAATGGTGTATCATAGAAATCCTTCTAGTGCCATTTTTTAATGGACCGAGGTTGTAGTTGCTGGAAAACTACAAGGCAATCAAAAGGAGGAGAAAGTCCAACCTAAATGGCTTCAAAAAATCCCACATGGATATGGTTTTATCCCTAAGTTGTTTGGGATAACTGACTCCTATGTATATAAGGCCTCCACTGTCACAAAGTGATAAGATCCAAATGTACTTGTTCTTCCTTGATAGGAGAAATGAGAAGGTTTGAGGTAATAGTAAACAAAAATGTCTAAGTGAACTGAAACAATATTTGTGGATGATTTGTAGGAGAAAAAATAGATCTATTATTTATGACAGAGAAAATTAATCCAACATATAGAAATATAAATCAGATTTTCTCTTTGAAAAATTCAAATACAACTGAAACAATTAAAATTGAATTGTTATATTCAAATATGTTAAGTGCATAATTGTTCTAGCAGAGTAACACTAATTGAAAAATCCGAATTTACAGGGGTGACTATTCATTAGTTTCATCTGATAGTGTAGGGATTAAATAAATAAATTTACTTAATACATAAAAAAAACATTAACTTTGTAATGAGAAATCAATGCATAAATAAATGTGTTTAATAATGAAGAAACATGTAATCAAGATCAGAGAGAAATGGAAAAATAACCAATACTCATTAAATACATTCAATTAATAATCAAAAGATACCAAAAATAAACAATGTGAATTTTATTGCAAATGTAAAAAAACTATAATACTGCATAAATTACAGAGTGTCTTGGTCTTTCCTTTGAGGTTCTTTCTCATATAGTCTTCTAGGGTCACTCCTATGAGCTTTGTCATGGATCCTCACTATGAGATAACTCACATCTTTAAATAATTATTACAAAATATTACAAAGAAAGAAAATCCTCCAAAGATATGGGGATTACAAAATATTAGTTTTAATATTTTCCAAGGGAATATTTCCACTTGGAAAATACATCTAAAAGATCCACTACATCTTGATATTGTGCATGTTCTAACCATAATTGGTCCTTGCAGATCAATGACTTGATCTTCCTTTTCTTAACCTTTTCCCATTCTCAGAGAAAGATGTTGATCTGCATCTGCGAGGTCAGTGGTGACTCGATCCAATCCTTGATTTTAGCCATGTGAAGACGATCAACCTTCTAAATTTTCTCTTTGGCCTTTACAAAATCGCTTTCCACTTGTTCCAAATTTATCTTTGTAGGCGTAACCTCTTTGATCGGATCCATGAGTGGTAAATCTAGAAAACTTAGGAAATTTTCTAAGGCAAACAACCTCTTCTTGCATGCTACTTTTCCATCCTGAATGGTGGACTCAATAGATTCACAGACATTTTCCCATGACTCTAGGGAAATATTAACTCTTTAGCTTAAAATTTTCGAGGACTGGCACATCTTCTGGTATATCTTTGATGTATCTATGTCAGTCAACTAGATTGTCATAAGCCCTAGTTTCTTCCTTCCTCCTTTGATTGTGATCGTAGAAGAGTTTTGATTGGTGTTCAAAGTTATTATATGTCTCATGCATCTCATTTAATCCTTCGAACAATTTCACCATCATCTAGTGAAGGTCATTTTGAATCCTAGAGGCCAATTTTGTTAATTCCTCTTCTGTGAACTTTGAAAAGGAAGAAGCCATTGATAAAAACTGGAAATCCTTTAGTTGTTGCTATAGGGTTTTAATAGTATCCTCCTTATTGAGATTTATGCCTTGTGATTCCTCAAGATTTCACTTGAGGAGACTATTCTTCTCTTGCGGTTGTTTGATATGATCTTCATAACCCTCCTTCAGCTCTTGCATCTGAGTCTGGTGTTAATAAATTTGTTGTGATTCTTCTTGCTTGATTCTCTACAGCTCTTACTCCTTGATCTCAATTTCCTTGTTAAGTAAGGAAACTGATTCATAATTGGCCCCTGCAAAGGATCCCATGGTAGTTGCAGTCTCCAAGTCCTCCTTCTTAACATTCGCAGATGCTCTCTTCCAGATGATATGATTGGGTACAGATCCTTGCTTGAAGGTTCCATCCCTGGATCTCTTGGATCTTTCCGCACCACTTCCTTTTCTAATTTGCTACAAAAGTATTCATCAAGGGATACCACTCCATCCTCACCAAAATTTTCCACTTCCTCGGTTGTGGAAATGGATCCTTCAGATACAGTGAATAGAGGGGTAGGTTGGGGAATGTTAGGGGAAGGGATTGGAATTATGACTTGGGGAATAGTGATGGAAGGTGTAAAGTGATGGAAAACATAGGATAAAAGAATGGAAGCAATAATAGAGGTGATGGTTTTAGAAGAGATGGTAGGAATAGAGGATCTACCATGTTGCGGAGATGATGAAAGGGATTGTGAGGATTTCAATTGGGTGGAAATAGAAGGTAATTCAAACGCTGCTGAAAATGGGTAAGGTTGAAAATGGAATGGAAACAGAAATAGGTAATGATTAAAAAAATGTATCATTACTGGGAGTAAGAATCAGGGAGATATGAATCTGGGAGATATGAATCTCAGAAAAAGAATGGTCATGAATCAAACTGTCAAATGGACCCCCAGTTGGCTAGGTTGTTGAAACAACAGTTGGAAAAATAATTGGAAATGTGATCGAGAATGAATAGATGGAGGGAAGATTTTCTTCATCAATATCACTCTCAATCTCATGCACATCAATCCTCGTTTCTTGTGGATCAGTCTATGGTAGTGGCTTCCTAGTCCTTTGCCTCTTTTATTTAGGTTTAGACACTGTAGCTTATGCTTCTACCACATAACTCATCAGTTCTAAATTCCTCTTCATTTATGTAGACCTCATCATATCCTCAAAAGTGGATGAGGTTCCTAGATGTTGAGGATACTCAATAACATCCTTCCCATGGTGTTATAGAAGATTTTACCACACCAGGTGAATCACATTTGTATGGCCTTCCCTTGTCCCTCTGTAGACTCCTTAGATCCCTTGGACCAATTTTTGTCCTTTGATGTTTCCTGGACCATCCCTAAAAACATGTGAAAATTGCTATACGCGACTTTTAACCCCTTTATCGTGTATATACGCGGGTTTGACCTCTAAAACCACGTACATTGGGATGTGTACAAAAATCCAAATCCTTTTGGAGTTTTCCTTGACATGGATCCGACTCACTTGTCTCCTGGCCTTCCATATGCCTTGAGATCACTCGGATTCGACCTTTCATTACCCCATTGAAAAGCTATATAAGGAACCCTTTGGATACATTGAAGGCCTAAGAGAATTGAGAGAAAATAAACTATAGTCCATTGTTGCTGAAACTTGTGCTTGAGTCTGCATCCCTTTGTCCCTTGGAGCACTTTAGTGTTCTTCCCAAGCTTGCCTTTTGCTTGTGAGCTTGCTATCGAGAGATGGAGGATTGAGGTGGTGGAGGCCCAAGTGGGGGATTCAGTTTCTCTGATTCGCAGATGTGCCGACAGAGGTTGTATTCATTGTAATCTCTAATTTTATATTGATAGAAATATCTTTTCCTGTCCAATAATGTATGTTTGAATGAATATTTTATCCATGGATGATTTCAAATGCTTATATGTTGTTGATTATATATGCTAGAGTAGATCTAACACCAATATATATAGTATGCTTGTCTTGTTTACTTATTGTTGAGGAAGTGATTCATCAATTCAAGTTGAAGTTGGAAAGCTCAACAGGGATCTACTTCAACCGTCCGGAATAAGGTACGAGTTTTGATCCTTTAGTGTTAGATATTTGATTTCTCTTGCATATTGGAAAGGATTGATTTCTGGAGTCAAGCTGTCTATTGTGGTACCCCAAGCCATACGAATTTCTCTCCGTAACAGAATTGGTGACTCTAATGGGGATGTTCCTTGTTTGTCTTTAGGATTTGGGGGCACAATGTGCTTGATATTATTGACTTGCTCTTTGTTTCTCCTTGTTTTTGTGTTGCATGTTATAGTATGTTCATCCATTGACACTCCCCTTTATTGGTTTGACCCTTGTCCTAATTTTTACCACTGTATTCTCTGTATACGGAGGTTTTTGGCCAAAAGTCATGCACATATGTGGATTTTTGGCCAAAATTCACGTATACACGCAGGTTTTTGGCCAAAATCCACGTATACACGTAGAGTTTTGGCCAAAATTAGCGTATATATGCAACTGTTCTTTAAACAGTCGTGTACATCCTCCCTTTTGGTGAGTTTGATGTTGTGGGAAGTTGTTGGGTGGCTTGTGAGTGTGGTTGGGTCTTCCTTGGGTATGATGTTGTCTGTTGGATGCTTCTTTTGTGACCAGAGACCGCTTTTTAGATTTTTATTTGAAAGTAGTTTTAGTCATTTATCCTTTTTGTTTTTCCATTAGTGCATTACTCTCTTTTTTTGTCTCGGTGTCTTGCTGGGCTTGTGTTTTATACTTGTTGCGGAGACTGAGAGTTTTAGATGACTTTTATTGCATTTTTCATTCTTTTATATTGAGAAATACAAAGTAGTTGCACTCTTAGTTGCATCTTAGATATCGATTTAAGGAGGTACTTGCCTTGGATTGCTTGGATGAGAGTTTTATTAAGGATTTCATATAGGAAGGATTGCATTGGCATTCAGAAAGGAATATATATTTATGCATCTCATGTAGTGGCATACCCTATTTTTCATTTGACAAATATTGCACTTAGCATTGTTTGTTATGGTGTGCATATTTAATTCACTACTGAGTCATAACTTCATTAGTGGCATGACCATTTCCCTTTGAGTAATTACAGCCAAATAAAACTAACGCTTAATTAAAATGGATAACACTATTTTCTTTGATAGGGTACACCAACAAGATTAGGTTTTAGGGTCTTGGAATAGTTCATTGTGAGTAAATTCTCCAAGACCACTAAACAACAACAT
>LPNX010277105.1:667907-689024 GCA_001517045.1 Pseudotsuga menziesii
ATATGAGAGTGAGAAATCCTTGATATAATCAGTGTTTCTAAGGATGCTCCTCTTACACGGGAGTTAAGCACGAGGCAGTGTGAGCGATTATTGATTGGGATGATCCCTAGTGATAACTGAGTAGCATCAGAGATATTTCTAGGATTGTATTCATATATGGGGGCTCTTTCGAGAGTTTCGCGCTTTTCTACCTTTCCCATACGTTCAATCCTGCCTGGGACTGTTCTCCTAAGCATTGGTTATATTGGGGTGACCTTAGTTTCCTTACCTAGGTTATCACATGGGGTACTTGCAAAGGTTATTCTGTAGGTGTCCCAGCCAGGTAGAGGTTGTATAGCACAGTCGCTTTATGTGTTGAAGATGAGGGCCACTATAATTGGTTACGTACCTCTGCTTGTAGTGTATGGGAGTTTCGAGCCTCTCCTAGGCAATACATACCTACTGCATTCAGGATCTCACATGTCATCCCCTTGGTTTGCTTGTATTTTGGCTGTATATTTTCTTAGGAGTGTGCTCTTTGTGCACTAGTTGGCCTTTGGGATCGCAGTTACTTGAGTATATTTATAATCTCTTGAGTTCGGGTCCTTTTATTTTTGGCATGCCTGGTATCCTATCACCTATCCTTGGTCCTAGTACAGACCCTGGTGTTAGACTTGGGGGCATCACAACTCCTTACTGTGCTCATAGATTTGTGAATGGTCATATTCCATCCTCTACTTCATTTGTGGAGGATTTTTATTCCTTTTGCTCGGTCTTTACACCAGTGGTCACCCTCATGGGGGTGGTAGTGGATACAGGAACATTGGGTCTACACTTTACTTTCCTTTTTTATGTCCCATCGTTCACCACATTGTTTCCTTTGGGTGCATTTGTCATGATCATTCCTCCCTATTCCCTATAGTTTGGATTCTTTATTGACTATTTTGGGTTGTTTTGGACTAAAATGGTTGTCATGTAGGGTCCAACTTTTGTACACTCTCTCTGAGGTTTCGACTCATTCATTCCTATCACAGGTATTATTTCTAAACTGGCATATAGGTTAGGATCACCTCCGATTGCATTTTGCATGACCTTATGACTGTTGCACTATAGCCTTAGGTACGAACCCATTCTATTATGTCACGGAACCTTCTTGTTGGTTTAGAAGTGGAATTATGTGAATGGTAGAGTTTGACCTTACATGGGTAACCTAGTTAGTGCCTTATTTGCATTTGGTACCCATGCCGACATTTTGTCCCATAGGGTGTGGGAGTCCGTTGTATAGTATTGCCATGACATTTCGCAAGAGCCTCATACTCCGTTGATCTTTTGCTGGCCTATTTTCCTCAGGACTCCCTTATGTCAAGTTGTAATTGCGTTATCATGAGCTTTGCCTACCTTATTGAGCCTTACGCTGGCTTCCCTGACATTGAGTTTCAACCATATTTCCCGAGTTTGTCTCATGTCTAGCAATGCAGAGCAGCTTGATTCCCTATTTTTACCAGGAGGGGACTTTCCCCCGAGTGTTGCTATCCTACACATGTATTTTTGCATTGAGCATAGGTATGTTCCACTGCTTGGAACTAGTTTGTTTTCCCATTATGAAACTCGTCTCCTCCTAGTCTGTAACTATAAAGCAATTTTATTCTTTTTCAAGCTTTTTAGATATTTGAAAAAGTCCAAAAAAAATTAAAAAACCAAAAATCCGGACAAGGAAAGATGTTATCTTTGGCAGCTGTCGAGTTGTGTCTCCTTCGAACAGAGAACTGTATATCACATCCGCTGGTTGGGTTTATAGTTTGACTTTAGGAGTTGTACTCATTTATCTGAGTTTATCTCCACCGATTGGTTAAGCTTCTAGTCCCCATGGAGCCTTTGTCGACGCCTCCTGTGTCGCAGAGATGTCCCAATTTTGTATATCGAGTCTATGCTGCCTTTATTCAGTCACCATTTGCTGTTATGCTCTTGTTCGAAGGAAGTTGAAACCTGAGTTGGCCATTCCTTAGTTATCTTGACTTTGCATGTTGGATGATCGAGTCCTTATGATCATCCACCTTACTGGTTCGTACACCTTATGATCAAGTCCTTCCACATTATATAGCTTTGCTGAGTACCTCATGTTGGATGATGGGGGACGCCTTAATGCCCTCCTCCCAACGGATTTCATCCCATTGACTTCAGATAATTTATTTTGGGATTGGAATCTAGAGTCATTTTTTAGTGCCTTGAGACTTGCAGTCATCAGTGGCAGGTTCTCTCGCCATCGATAGTTTTTGGGAATACATCAATGTCCCCTGATCGATGGATCCTCTCAAGTGTTCAACCTCAACACACCTATTCACACTTGTTATTTTGCACTCTAGTACCTTGATTCCCATTATCATTATCAGTGGGTGATCTCACGTCTGTTAATGGTATACATCAATGACTAGTAATAAGACGATGGACTACTATGTTCGACCTCAACACCTCTATTCACATAGTAGGACTTGTATTCGTAGCGGTTTGTGTAGAAGACCTTCCATATTGGTGGAATCTCTTATATGATACCTCCTTGATCGTGCCAGTGTTCATGAGATTTCAGCTCTCATGACTTGATTCCAGTGTGTGTCAGACATTTCCAACTATTATGGAGATCATGATCTTTTGTATATCTTCATCATGGAGATTCTAATCTATGTATATTGTACGTGGCGATGACCACTCATGTCATATTTTGTATCATGCCTATTCATGGCCATTGTACTCTTATGTATTCAGGACTGCTATATGTATTTGCAGTTATATGCAGAGTTGTATCATTGTACTATGCTGATTGGGTGGTTGGTCTTCCATTTGGGATTCTTCATCACTCCACTTCTGGAATGGACTTATAATGTATTTCGGCCATCGTATGACCCCTCTGACCTCACACATTATGGGGCATCTATTATAGTAGATTTACCAGGTGAATCACACTTGTGTGGCCTTCCCTTATCCCTCTGCAGACTCCTTAGACCCCTTGGACCATTTTTTGTCCTTTGATGTTTCCTGGACCATCCCTAAAAACATGTGAAAATTGCTATACGCGAATTTTAAACCCTTTATCGCATATATACACGGGTTTGACCTCTAAAATCACATACATCGTGATGTGTAAAAAAATCCAAATCCTTTTGGAGTTTTCCTTAACATGGATTCGACTCACTTGTCTCCTGGCCTTCCATATGCCTTGAGATTGCTTGGATTTGACCTTTCATTACCCCATTGAAAAGCTATATAAGGAACCCTTTGGATACATTGAAGGCATAAGAGAATTGAGAGCAAAGAAACTATAGTCCATTGTTGCCAGAACTTGTGCTTGAGTCTGCATCCCTTTGTCCCTTGGAGCACTTTAGTGTTCTTCCTAAGCTTCCCTTTTGCTTGTGAGCTTGCTATCGAGAGATGGAGGATTGAGGTGGTGGAGGCTCAAGTGGGGGATTCTGTTTCTCCTATTCACAGATGTGCCGACAGAGGTTGTATTAATTGTAATCTCTGATTTTATATAAATATAAATATATTTTCTTGTCCAATAATGTATGTTTAAATGAATATTTTATCCATGGATGATTTCAAATGCTTATACGTTGTTGATTATATATGCTAGAGTAGATCTAACACCAATACATATATAGTATGCTTGTCTTGTTTACTTATTGTTGAGGAAGTGATTCATCAATTCAAGCTGAAGTTGGAAAGCTCAACGGGGATCTACTTCAACCGTCCGGAATAAGGTATGAGTTTTGATCCTTTAGCGTTAGATATTTGATTTCTCTTGCATATTGGAAAGGATTGATTTCTGGAGTCAAGTTGTCTGTTGTGGTACCCCAAGCCATAGGAATTTCTCTCCGTAACACATGGTCATCAATTTTCTCATCTTCTATTGAAGAAGATCTAGTTTGGGAATTTTGGGATTCTTTCTCAACCAATTGTTTTTGTGCTTTCTCCTCTACTGGCAAGTCCACCTTCCTCTAATGAAGCACCTTTATTTTCAATTCTACTGGTATTGAAATATGAAACTCTTGTCATTAGGAGTGGTGATTCTGGTTACAACTTCTGAGAAGTCTTTAGCCCTTGATATATGGAGTCATCTGGGTCATTCTGATGTGAGTAACCAGTCTTCATGTGATCCTGGTTAAAATGATTTTCCAGGAAGGACCTTGGATCATTCATTCTCTTG
The DNA here is from genome assembly GCA_001517045.1 of Pseudotsuga menziesii. Taxonomy (NCBI): domain Eukaryota; kingdom Viridiplantae; phylum Streptophyta; class Pinopsida; order Pinales; family Pinaceae; genus Pseudotsuga; species Pseudotsuga menziesii. The sequence goes on from LPNX010277105.1 coordinate 672,085, forward strand.
GGGGATTCCCCCAAATTCAAACTAAAATTTTTCTTACTTAGAGTGCCTGCATGGGTAGAATTATGAATTACCAATGGTCCAAGGATGAGGGGGAAAATTTGCCACCCTTTCCTCTTTGCTGCAGTAAGTTTGGGAAGCACTCCATCAACCACAGTTTGAAAAACAATCTCCTCCAAAACCATCCCATCTGGAACAATCATGGGTAGTAGATGGGCCTTGTTTCTACCCCATATTATGATGTATGCTAAATATTCACCCACATACCAATCTCCCATGGTTGATATCAATGCACTTGATGTGTCAGAAAAGGTAGGGGAATCTCCTTTGAAAATACTCTGATTTATTGACCCAATAAAGTGGTCACATATTTCATATACAAGTGGGACAAAGTTGTCCTCCCACAATGCCAAGCAATAAATATGAACAGGGGGTGCAAATTTCATTGAGTTCCATCCCATGGATGGGACAAGAAAATATACACAAAAAAATCCATAACATAGGCTGATAAGTAGAAGGTAGAGTTCCTGGATGTCAGAATCTTCTGGTACTTCTCTATTGATTCCTTGAACACAATTGATAAGATTTGAACCCAGTTGAAGGACTCCCCTGTGGTAAGGATATGATGGGCGAGGGGCACCCATTCTGCCTTGAACATCATGCAGCTTGGTAACTAGTAGAGCTTGCATAGCATGGACGCCAATAGGGAAAAAGTCTCTGTAAATCAAGATATAGGGTATGATTTATCCTAGTTAGGGATGAATTCTATAGGTTTATCCATCCATGACTTCATCATTTCCTCAAAATTGTATTGTGTAGCAGAGGCTTTAAGGAATTGCTTATTAAGCAATTGCTGAGTTGGGTCAAGGGTGTATGCCCTGGAAAATGCCTATGCACGAAAGGAGGCTAGGCAAGTGTGATTTTGGTCATCAAAAGAGTGGTCCTTGAGGTTCACATGATTGAACATCCACTTCACAGGGCTTGTATTAGTCCTAAAAGTAGGTTTGGCTGCTATGGCATGCAGTTGGGATTTTCTTATGTTTAGGAATTCCAACCGGTCATGCTGGATACTAAAGAAGTCATCGTTGTTGAAGATAGAGTAAATCATAGACCAGTATATGAAATAAGTTTCTAATAACCTCCCACTGGTGTCTGAGAAAATTTTGGCATTGGGGCTTTGTTCTTCTGCTCAATGAGAACGGTTTTAGACCTTGTGTTTCTCGACATTGTTGCGGGTAAGGGATAAATTATGGAAAAATGATAGGAAAATAATCAATTTTAATCACATAAAATTAATGAAGTTGAACGAATGGAAAGCAAGAGATTCAAAATCTTACTAGTAAATCGCTAAAGAGCAGGAAAATTCATGAGTCTGCTAAAAATTAGCAGCAAATCCTTTCGCCAGAGTAAAATTCGCAAGTTAAAAACGATGAACAAACAATGAAAAATTGAAATATTTAAAATACTAAGTTCAGCAATGAAATGAATTTAAGTCATATATTTAGAATAGATCAATGATTAGGATTGTGGAGGGAAGTGAAAATGAGGAGATCAACTTTTAAGAATTTTTTTTTTCCTCAGTCCAAAATCCGTAATCTGCATTGCTGGTTGCGGCATTAAGGGATAACATTTGTGATAAAAAATAAATTGTATTTCTTCTACAATCCACAATTCACATTGTGGGTTGCGGAATCATGGAAGTGTGATTTGGTGATTTTCTTGTGTTTTGAGTTTCTGGTTTCCGCAATCAGTAATGCAGATTGTGAAAATGCGGAGTTGAAAAATTGAGATTTTATTTGCAAAAATATTTTTTGACATATGTAATCTGCATTGTGGGTTGCGTGATGCGGAAAAGTAAAAATGAAAACTAAAAGTATTTTCAACACCCACGATCCGCATTGCATTTTGCGGGTTGTGGGAAAAAAAACTTCAAAACTTTCAAAAAAAGGATTTCCACCATCCGCTTTTGCGGATTGCAGAGATAGAAATTTTAAAGGAAAAAAAGGAATTTTCGCAATTCACAAACCCAAAAAACATGGCTTTAAATGAAAATTTTATTAAGTTCAAACATGATAGGATAAAAGGATAAAAGGACTGAGGAAAATATCTCATAGCAAGACAACAACAATAAAAATTACCTTCATAATGATGAATGGGGATCCCATTTAATGGATCTGTTGTGCCAACAACAAGACTCTAGACAACAAAATGTTTTAGGATAAGGCACCGTGCAATTAAAGAATGGTTATATCAACGATGTTATCCTTGTTCATAAATATCTACCAATCTACTCTTTGTTTATCATATATGTCACTCTAGTGATATGAAAATATTGGAATTTACACCTCATGATGTGGTCATTAGAGAACTACATAGTCCAATAATCCTTTTTCAATCTCTTTCATTGGACACGCTAACTAGTTGAGTAGACTTTGGCATGAAATATTTTGACATCTGAACCATAGGTATTTGTAAGGTTCGAGCACACAAAAATTGGTGCTTGGCCTTCCCAAAGTTTCTTGCACTGATGGGTTTTATTCAATTTGTGTTCTTGGCAAACAACATTAAGATAATTTTTCTAAAAATAAGGCCTTGGATGGTACCAGACCTCTTAAGTTGGTACATAGTGATGTAATGCCATTTCTGACTTGATCATTTTCAAGGGTTAAGTATGCACTCACCTTGTCAGGCCTTGGGAAAAAAACTCCAAGCTTGATTATATTTCATTGATCTCAATCACTTATTTATACATTGTGAATGTGACTATTGGATTTCACATTCCAAGAGTTACGTGGGTGACTCTTCACCTTATTCAAAAACTCAAACAAATGAAAATATTTACAATATTTGCAATTGGATATTAATCATAAATTATTAGGTATCCAACATTCCCCCCCACAATCCAAAGGGTGTTTGTGAGTCCAAGCATATTCCTAAATTTTTCAATATTTTCTCTTCTAATAGCTTTGGTTAAGATGTTTTCAATTTTCTCATTCATGGAATAGAGTCTCAAATGAATTTCCCTGGCCTCTACATGATATCGAATCAGATGGTACCTAATTTTATGTGCTTGGTTCGATCATGGAATTTGGGATTCTTGTCCAACTTGATTGCATAAGTATTTTCAATCAATAGGGGAGTGGAATTCTCTTGTTTCTCATGCAAATCTTCAAGTATTTTCCTAATCCACAAAATCTATGTTTGGTCTTAATACCATTTCCAATAGGTCTGCAAAATTTATTTATTTAGTCAGATTCATTAAAGTATTTAGACAATAACAATGAAATACATAGCACATCAACACATAACACATAAATTTCCCTAGAAACCTGATATCGGGGAAACCAACAAAAGAGTGAGCTCTTAGATCATCTATTATCAAGCATAAATTTGACAACACTTGGGTGGTGCAGATACAAACCAGTTGGAAAAAACTATTACACATGTGATTAAACTCACTCACAATATGCAATTCATTTCCATTCATCTGCCACTCTTTCTTACATGGCCATTACATCTTATTTATAGGTGCAATGCAACTAACTACTACTTAATGGCGATCCATAAACTTCTAATCGAATCCAGTTATTCTAGTTTGACCTGTCAATTATCCATTGAGATTTTAGTCATCCCATTTCCTGTCGAATTCATGCTTTGTCAACTTGCGTCAACAAGTCATTTGTTATCAACCAAACAACGTATCCAGTCGATCACCTGACTAGATTTTTCATCGTCTGTTGCATTCAACTATTTCCAACTAATAATAGTCGACTATCGAATTTTTCGATCGATCTCATACAAATAATATAGCATTCCCAACATTCTCCCACTTGTTGTCCTCTTTGCATAAACATGAGATTCATAACTTTTAGTTCACATGGTCGATAATCCCATCAACTCCCTACACTAGAAAATAAAATTAAAAATTAAAAATTAAAAAAACTAAGTCAATGAGTCTGCAACATTATTTGTCATGTCTACCTTTTCTAGTAACACCTTCTAGTTTTCTACCATCTCCTTCATGAAATTATATTTAACTTCAATGTGTTTTGTCTTTGAATGATATGTTGGATTCTTTACTAGGAATATTGCTCTCTAACTATCACAATCCAACCTACTAACGTGATTCTTGAACCCAATCTATGAACACAACCTTTGCAACCAAACAAATTCCTTTCATGCATGAGTAGATACCATGTATTCAGCCTCAGTAGTCAATATTGCAATCATTGATTGTATTATACTCATCCAACTGATTCCTCTACCAAATAACTTGAACACATATCCTCTAGTTGAACCTCTACATTTGATGTCTCTAGACCATTCAAAATCAACAAAACCTTGTATGTTGAATTATGTATTTCTCTCAGGCTCTCCTCCATAATATATTGCTAAGTCTATCATTCAATGGATATATCAAAACACTCTATTGAATTGAATCTAGTGTTCTTTTCTAGGAGTCATCATGTACCTACCCAATACCCCCATTTCATGGGAAATATTGAGTCGTGTATAGAACATTGCATACATAATACTTGCTATAACACTCGCACAGGGAACATGTACCATGTACTCCTTTTCTTCTTATGTATTTGGACATTGTTCAATATATAACTTGACTCCCAAAAGAATATGCATTTTGATCAGTTGACTTTTACTGCATGTTGAAATGTTTTAGGATCATCTCAATGTATTTCCTTTGACTTAACTAGATCCTTCTACTTCCTCGATCTCATTTAATTTCCATTCCAAGGATGAAATTTGTTGCTCCAATATCCTTCATGTTGAACTTGGTGGATAGCTACAGTTTTACCTCTTTTTATCAAATCCATGTTATTACTGGCCAACAACATGTAGTTGACATACATATCCACATATATGAAGTGACCACTGAATTTCTTCAAAAATAGAGAGTGATCATCCTGACTTCTTAAAAAATCTAGTTGTTAGATATACTTTTCAAAATTTTGATACCACATCCTGGGAGAATGTTTTAGATTGTAGAGGGACTTTTTGAGCTTACATACCAACTCTTTTTCTTCATCCACTAAGAACCCTTCAGGATGTTTCATATAGATTTCTTCTTCAATATCACCATGAATAAATGCACTATTTACATCCATCTATTCTATCTCAAGATCAAATGTTGTCGCTAAATACATAAGTAACCTTATGGAATTTAGTTAGCGATAAGAGAGAAAATTTCACTAAAGTCGATACCCCCAAATTCAGAATATCCTTTTTCTAGCTATCAATCCTTGTACTTCTCAACATGACCTGTTGCATTCAATTTTTTCTTGAATACCCACTTACTTCCAATGGGTTTCCTTCCATTTGGTAGTGCGAATAGATCCCATGTTTCAATCTTCTTCAAGGACTCCATCTCTTCTTCCATGGCCCTTTTCCAAAATTTTCTCTCTCTTATGTCGATTGCTTCCGTTATCGATTTGTGGTTTTTGTTATGGAATATAATGAAAAAGAAGCATTAAAGTTTGGTGGACTATATCTTTCAGGTTTTTGTCATGCTCGACCAAACATCCTCTCATCCATATTATGTTGTTCCGCCTCATCACCTGATTTAGTCGACTCTTCTAAATCCAGACTTCAACGTTCCTTTCAAACTGTTTCTTTTTTTTTTCCTTTTCTCTTTTGATTTCTTCAATCCTAGAAGTTCCTTTGACTTCCCTGAAGGTCACATCTTGACTATAAAATGCTTTCCTCATCTCTTGGTTTCATAAATTATATCATTTCATCCCATCTTTGTACTCGATGAAGATGCACTTCTATGAATTACTATCGAGTTTAGTTATTTTCTCATTTGGGACATGCACAAATGCATCACACCCAAATACTATGATATGTGAAAGAGAGGGATTTTTACCATTAATATGCCTCATATGGATATTTTTTGACCAGAGTCATCGATGGAAACCTATTCACTATATAACATGTTCTATCGACCACTTCTACCCACAATTATTGTGTTATCTCTACACCACTGAGCATAATCCTTGCTTTCTACATCATCATCTCATTCAACCTTTCAAAAACTCCAGTCAGTGTTTTTTCAAGATATATCGTGTTGTCTATAAAAATGGTTGAATATTTTTTCACAAAAGTTTCCTCCAATATCAATTTTCAACACCTTGATCTTTTTACTATCCTGATTCTCCCCAAGAGCTTTAAACTCTTGGAATTTATCAAATATTCTAGGTTTATTCCTCGAAAAATACAAAAATGTCATTTTGGATATATCATCTATGAAAGAAACATAATACTAATATCCTCCTAGTTAAGGGACCGACACAAGTCCAAACACATCACTATGTATTAACTCTGGTATTTCATTAGCTCTATTAACACCATATGTGATCCTCACACGGTTCTGTTTTCCACAAAAATGATGTTCAGAGAAATCAATTTCTTCACAACAATAAGGGAGACCTTATACCATACCTTTACTATGAATAACACAAAGACCTTTCTCACCTATGTGTCCCATCTATTGATTCCACAACATGGTCAAGTCAGCTAGATAAGCAGATGTTTCATTGGTCTTGGGAAATCCCAAATTTGCACCTTCATCAACATTTGTTCTTCCTGATAGTTTATATAGCGATTCAAACCAAACTCCTCTCATTAGCACCATTGATGATCCTCATACCTTCTTACATGTGTCTTTCCCAAATAAAAATTGTACACCTTAATCATAAATCTTGCTTATTATGATTAGGTTTCATGCCAAACTTGGGATATGAAGAACTCCTAGAAGTGTTCCCATTCTTCCATCTTTTAGCTTCAGTCAAATGGAGTCCTCATTTGACTATATCTCATTCAGTCATCTCCACGTAAAACATCACCACTATCCATTTTATAATACTGAGAGAACCACTCTCTATGCGGTGTCATATGATATGACTCACTGAAGTCGATCAACCACAAATTATGATCTAACTATGTACTTTTGGATTCCAAATACACATTGCATTTCTCCTCTTTCATAGTCTTTTCATTAGCCGACTAGATTTCCTTAGACACTTTACCTTTATTGAATTTAGTCAATTTACAGTTTTTTCAAAGATGCATGACTTTACCACATTGCCAACATGTTTTTGGCGCCGAACCAAGGGATATTTTCTTAGATCTACCCCTCAACTTGGATCTTATACCAAAGGTTCGACTACCTTTTCCTCTGTCTATCATTCAACCTCGTATAGACATGGAATCATGGATTGATGCTTCCATGTTCTTTTGTCTCATCTCTTTATATACAATAGAGATATGGCCACATCATTGATATTTTATTTGGTATTATTGCTTCCAATAGCCACGACCAAGCTATCCCATGAATCTGGAAATGAACATAGCAAACTAATTCATTTTTCCTCTTAGTGATTTTGATATCTACAGATAATAACTAACTAATCACAGTATTGAAAACATTCAAGTTCTCTTTGATCGAGTCACCTTATCTCATCCTCAAAAGGTATAGCTTCTTCTAAAGAAACAACTTGTTAACCTGAGATTTTGACTGGTACAAGTTCCCCAACTTTTCCCATGACTTCTTTGTAGTGTATTCTTCTGATAAATTCATCAATACAGATTTTGTAATACAAAGTTGTGTGGTACTCCTTTACTTTTTGTCAATCTTTTTCCAATATTCTTTCGATATACCCTCGAGATTTGTTCACGGGTCGAATTCATTCCATTTCTCTCGATCTACAAAGAGATATTCCATTTTAAGATTCCAAAGTTCAAAGTTTTGTCTATTAAACTTTTCAATTTCTATCCTTCATGTACTAGCCATTTTAACTATAAATCAATATCTCTAAAGACTCCCAGGGAAACATATATTCCCTAGATCTAGATCAATCCAAAACCCTCAGCAACAAAGGTGTTCCCATATAGCCAAATATAGCTCGGATACCAATTGTTGGGTCTTATAAATGTATCCAATAGGTTTTCAAACTGTATTTACTTAGTTATATTTATTTAAGCATTTAGTGTTATGCAATGAATTCCACAAAAGAGCATAACTAGAGAAAAAAGAGTAATCCATGCCTTAATTAATGAAGAAAAGAGATGAATAGAAAACCTCTTATGGGGGGGACCTCCTTATACAATGTATTAAGTACACAAGACAAGACAAGTTGATATTATTCAAATGACAACATTTCCTTCCATTATATAGGAGACAAAGAGTTACAATTACAACTAATGGACCTAAGTCGACATAGCTATTATAATAATACTAAGGACAATTACCACTAATAGACCCAAGCCAACATCAACAATATGTAATGATCTACAATATAGGGGGTAATGTTCCAACATTTATGGCTTCACATGCAACTCTCCTTCAAGTAAGTGTTTTCTTCAAGACTTGATTAGTTGTGGATGCTTCTATATGAAAGACTCATCTTCCCATGTAAAATATTCAACTGGTAAGTTCTTCCACTTGATGAGGTACTCAGTAATAGCTCGATTGTGTAGTTGTTTGTTCCTTGTTTCGGTGATTGGTTCAGGTTCAAATATGATTTTTAATTCTTCATCAAGCTCTAGCAAGATAGTTTGAATTGGTATCATGTCTCCTATTACCTTCTTTAAGAAAGAAACATGGAAAACTAAGTGTATCCTTGAATATGAAGGGAGCTTCAATTTCTAATCCATATTGCCAATATTCTACAACACTTTATATGTACCATGGTTCTTGGGTGCTAATTTATTGTATTTATTTAGTTTCTTGAGCTAAATTTCTTTGTAAGGTTGTAGCCTCATAAATACTCAATCTTCTTCTTTAAAAATACTTTCACTACGATGTTGATCTGCTTGTTATTTCATCCTGTTTTTTGACATAACTATGCTATCCTTTTGTAACTAGAGAACTTCTTGTTGGTGCTCTAGGTGATATTTCACATCTTCAACTTTATATTTTCCTTTTAAGGGAGATGTGATAGGTGGAGGACAATACCCATAAAGTGCCATAAATGGAGATATTTTTTATGATGTATGGAAGGAATTATTGTACCACCGTTATTCCAAAGATAACCATTTCACCCATTGTTTTTGTTTATCAGATGCAAAGCATCGAATATAGTCTTCCAAAATTTTGTTCACTATCTCACTTTTCCCATCAGATTGAGGATGACAAGAAGAACTGTGAGCTAATTGGGTCCCCAAACAAGAAAATAATTCAATACAAATTTTTTAAATGAATATTGGATCTCTATCACTTACAATAATATTCAAGTTTCCATGTAACTTCCAAACGAATCCCATGAAGGTTGCAGGAATTATACTTGCAATAAAATGGTGAGAGAGGGCACAAACATGTGCTTACTTTGTGAGTCTATAAACAACCACCATAATGATATTTTTCCATTATGAATTGGGTAGAGATGTGACAAAATCCATTGACACTTACTCCCAGCGCTAACAATGTATTCCTAATGGTTGTAAAAAACATGGGGCCTTAACTATCTCAAGCTTATTATTTTAGAAAACCAAACATTCTGCCATGAACCTTTGAACAATATATTTAAGACCTTCCCAAAATATTACCTTCTTGACCCTATGGTACGTTTTTAGGAATCCTGAGTGCCCACCTATAGGAGAGATGTGTAATTCCAAAAGGATATTTTGTTTGATTTGGGACTTCTTATATATATATATATAAGCGATCCTTATACCATAGTGAATCATTTTTCCATACAAAAGTATATGATACACTAGGATCCTTTTGTAGATTTTGAATCAATGTCCAAACAGATGTCATTATTTCATTCTTTCCTTAATACTACTACCCAATCGAGTTATGTAATCAAAATTACATAAAGTAATGCCTCTACATCCTCATTTTTTTTTCAGGAAGAATGTGCCACCACATTCTGGTTCTGTCACGTCCCCAACCCTTACTAGGCGGAGAGGATGAGACTAACCTCTGTCAACCCGGGAAATCTAAGCCCCCATGAATATAATACATATATAAAAATGCATTGAAATAAAACATACATAAGTATAAACAGATGCATAATGCAATCTACAGCGGAAGCATAATTCATTCATTCAACACATTCATGCGTTCAACATGTTCATGATAATTTCATAATAATTGATAAGCAAATACATTTGCAGAACTTAAATAAACAAGAATACTTATCTTTGGAGAAGCTTGTCTTGCAACCAGCTATGTCGCTGCAACGTTCTTCCCAGCCATAGGCAAATGTGCTCTTTAATCTCTCAGCAACATTGCCACCCCCGATTTGGGCATGATTTTCCCCAAGGAATAAGGAACACTAGCAGACTTTCCCCATAGCCAAGGATACAATAAATTTCCATCAAGCCAACACAGTTGGGTTTATCATACTTACACAGATAGTGGTTTACACTTATCCAAATTCACATGAGACACAACCAAGCCAACGGATGGGTTTATCAGGCTACCAGCCAAGCCATCCTTCCATTTGGGTTTATCAGGCTGCCAAGGAGGTGGAAATACTAACTGCTAAGATAGTGAGCTCAACCCTAGAGCTATGAACACCCACACTAGATCTAGCCTGATTTCTAAAAAATTACACACCCAACACAAGGAAGCATTCCCTTCTCTGCTACACAGTCCCTTAGACCATGCCTTCCCTTCTAGTGCTATTCAAGGCATGCAAAGAAGAAAAACAACCTTCTAGATTGGTCTGTGAGATTATTTCACACACTAGCTTTATCGAGCAAGTCTATACTCTTTTTCCATTCCTTTAATCAATTCAAATGCCAAACGTGGATGCACACAAAGTGATCTCAGTCCTGGGATTTATAAAAACATAGCAGACGCCAGGGATTACATACACACACAAAAATTTACAATTTTCTGAACATTGCTGGAGCCAGACCGACTCCAGTAATTACTGTTGGGAAAAATATTAAAAAAATTATAACAGATATCCAATGATTTAATTTTCAACCCGGAGAGAATGTAAACTTGTGAGGTACATACAAAATATATGCAGGGGAAGAGTATTGCTAACCTATTCTACAACTGAAATCGAATCTAAGTTATGAAAACAGGAAATTGTATGGAAATAAATCTAATTGCAGAAAACATGAAATTGCATAAATTAACTTGATAAAGAAAGAATGAAATTGCATGAAATAAACTGGTATAAATCAATCAAAATTAACTTCTGAGCTCACGGTAAATCTATACTAACAATTCATAAGCAAAACATAACTGAAAATCTATATGAACAACTTCTAAGAAAGAAATTACTGAAAATATATATTAACATGGGAGAATCAAATGATGTGCATTAAGCATCATATCCATTACATAATAATCAAGAATCCACTCTATGACTAACTCTGAACTATTCTCTACTTCTAAACCACTAGAGATATCTCTAACCAAAATGAGGAGAGAGCCTTCCTATTTATACATGAATTCAAGATAATTGATCATAATTACAGATCCACTATTCTCTCAACTTATCCTTCAAAATCCTCAACAAAGTCTACAACTCATCCCTTCAAATCCTCAACAAATATTGGATGAGATATTCTCTCCACATTTCCATGATATTCTCCTTGAAGTTAGCTCACATCTAGAATATGAAATTCGAATCTGAGGCTAGGTGGTCACTTTTGAACTTGTTAAAGTCTTCAAATACACCTATAAGAATCACCAAACTCACCCAACTTTAAAGTATAATGAAAATATATTATTTTTCTCAATAATTAACCACAAATTCACTCAAAATACTCAAGAATAAATGATTTGGAAATGGTAATATAAACCCATATTTATTATGAAAGTGGTGAATATTAATAGTTTTATGGAAGGATAAGATAGGAATAAGGTGACAAATGGTATAGGAAAGATGAATAAAATGTGGTCTTTTTACGGCTCAACATTCCCCCCAACTTGTCTGGTTTGATGTCCTCACGCAACTATGCATTGATTCTCTTTAAAGCTTTTGGGTTTGTAGCTGGGATTTACATGATGATGGTAATAGTAAATCATTCCATGATTTGAAATGCATGAGTGGCAGCAATTTTTTTTTTTCCTCTTATATATATATATATATATTTATGGCTGGTTCTTGTGTGACAACCATAACAAATGTTGATTCTTGTGATAACAACATTAATTTATTTTACTTTTATTTTTGCTGCAATACATGAGATTTTTAAAAGTATACATGTATTGGAAAAGATGAACCATCAATGTATATTAGAAAGCCTTTTCTTCATAGTATGAATCATGCCAATATATATAGCATGGTTTGGGAAAGACATGTTGATTAAGTGTAAATGAGATGATGAAATATGTAAAATGATAATGAATTAGTCCCCCTCCCCCCCACAACTTAAGATGTATTAGGTTTATGAAAAGGAGAAAGGAAATGTAACATGGTGAAGGAATTTTCCAAATTCATTCATTTTTTAGCATTTAAGGAATTACATGGTTAAATTTCAGAAAACAACATACCTCCACTTACCCAAAAATTTGATGAACCATGCCATAGGAATGTGGCTGCTGTTGGATAGTAGGATGTAAAGTGAAGGATCATAACTACTGCTTGGTTGGATGAAGTAGAAGATGAGAGATGAAAGCAGAACTGTGGTAGTCTCATATGGCTGAAGTATGCTGCTGTAAGACTACTGATGGAGTCATGCAAAGTTTATAGTCTTCACCTACTACAAAACCCGATGGTACAATTCTTACCATGTGAATAAATGTGTCGACGTTGGACATGGAAAGAAGCCATTGGATTATCGACCATTGATGAATTTTGTTAACCAATGCGAAGAAATCTCACCATTGATGTCAATGAGTGCCAAGGTACTTAAGTATATCATGTGAAGTGTGAATAGATGGGATGATGTCGAGCGACTTGCAAGATCTAATGATCAAGGGACATTGATGCATTCCCATGATTGTCAGCGAGAGAACTTGCCATTAAGGCATGCAAGCCTCAAGGTACTAAAAATGAACTCTAGTCTCTATCCCATATAAGGTACTGAGGTCGATGGGGAAAGACTTGTTGAAAGGTGGGCCTTAAGGAATCCCACATCAGTCAACACGAGTTGTACATAATTATGAGTGGTAGGACTATAGATGAAAGATCTCAAAGTCAAATAATTTTTATGGCAGGGATAATGAAGCAATGTAGTCATGGAAAGGAAGCTGAATGGTTTTATTTATAAGGAAAAAGATAAACTGAAAATGAGGAAAAATGTGTGCGACTCAGAAAGGTAGACATGCGGAAAATCATGATGTATAAGGCAATGAAAAAGTAGATTCTGACATGGATGATGGATAAGCTTGGAAGGAAAAAGGGTAAGTAATCATGACATGGCACAATTGGTTTCTGAAAGGATTCTTTGTGGCAGCTAATGTTATGTATACACAAGGGAACTCAACTCCTTCAAGCTTTAACTGGACCATTTTTCTGAAAAGTTTATGCGGTTTTAGAAATCACTTCTGCACGCCATACGTTTGTCTTTAAATCTGCAAAAGGTTAGCATTTTCCTGCAACAAACTTGTGAGAGTATTGAAAATACGTGAAATTATGTGCTTAATCAAAAGTTAAAATAAATAAAATGCTCTTATACCTGAAAGTAGCAACGCTTTCTGTCAAAGCATGTTTCTAAGTGGCTTGTGAAAACAAGTTAGCGCAACAATCATAAAATTGAGAAGATTCCAAGTTCATTTATAATTTATAATTTTATGATTTTATTTATTACCTAATACTTTTTATTTATTTATATGTTTTGAGTTTTTAATTTTATTTTATTTTTATCTTTGTATTTTTATCATAATTTTTTATTATTTCTGAGGTTCTTTTTGTTTATATATTTTTAAATTTGATTGATTTACCACAAGAACAAATTTTTACGTGTTTAATAAAATTGGAACAAAAATCATAGTTTGTACATCCTCCTTTCAAATATGAATACGTCCTTATGTAATGATTGAGCAATAGAGAGAGAGGGTTGACCCCTCTAGAAGTAGATTATCTTAATGATCAAACAAGCGATTTTTTTATAATAAGTTTGGAAGCTTGAAACAAACACCTACCTTTCCTCCCCAAACCAAAGCTGTGCCAAGTCCCACTGTGCAAAAATAAACATAAGAGGAAGGCTTAGCTGCGATAGCAGCTGCCTTCGATTTCAAGGAAAAATGAAACAGACTTTGATTTAGAGTTTTTGTATTAAGCTTCCAGATTGTCTAATTTCGTTTAATTGATGGACTATTATCAATTTGATGAGATCGTTTGTGTGAAGTAATATGTTTAAATTTTGCCTTAAAAACTATGCTTAGTTTAATGTAAACTTCTTATTTGTTCAAATTTGATGACTATAAAATTCCCAAAAATCGTCATTAAGTATGACAACTAAGCAAATCTAGAACATGTAAGAAAATCAGATGCTGTTCTTAAACATGCCAAAATATAGCAATACATAAATACAATTTATTTTTAAATTTTATAAATTTGATAGGAATTCACTCTTAATATTGCATTCCAACACACGATTGAGATTTATGAAATTTTGACAAATATATTTAAATCAAGGTGTTGGTACCAGATTCGTCTCATCAAAATTCTTAGATTCTAGTAGCACACCATGCAAAGAAGATCATGAATTCCTCTCCTGGAATGTTCATTAGCACTTGTTTCTTTTTTACTTCATCAATAATCTGAGTATGCGGTGGCAAAATGAGTTATCAACTCTACCTTCTTTATTAAAATGAGTTCTTCAAAGTTATGTGGAATTTTTCTTGTTTTACTCATTCACCATATGTCTATAACAATTCAATTTAGGTTTTGAGTAATTAGATGTTCTTTGTAAAATACTGTAGTCAAAACCAAAGTGTTGTGACATTTTGAATCACCTAATGTTTTTTATAAATTTCTTAAAGAATATGAAAAATTATATTTCCTTCCTACAAAAATTTTTAATTCAAGTTTGCATTGACATGTAATATTTTACAAGTGTTTTGAAATGTAGCAAAATATATAATATAAAAAGTGACATATTAATAAACTTATAAGAAAACAATAATTTATAGAGAAATATGTCAATCCTTTAAATAATATTTCGAATACATTTTCTCCAAAAGAGAACGTACCTTTTTCATATAAGCAAACCTTTCCCTAAAAGCTCACTAAAACTCACTAGTATAGAGAATTTTATGAAATTGTGAATTTTTAACGGTGTAAGTATTTTTAATAAAATTATCAAATTCAAAAAGTAATGTCAATGTTTTCGTGACATAAGATAAAGTCTTTATTTTAATATAGAATTAATGAGAAGGACTATGATCATCTTCGCACAGTAATGGATTTTTGTTAAAAAAAGATACGAATTATACCCGTTGAGTAGTTTTACCTCGTGGATATTATCAAACCATGCGCTTAATATAAATAAAATCCAGAGAGGTGTGGTGCAAAAAGAAACACAATTTACAGAGTGCTACGCAGGCAAGAGTATATATTAAATTCAAAAAATATTTCTTCTAAGATCTATCGCTTGTTAAATGATTGCGAACGAAGTAAGTTCTGAAAACTGAACCAACGAAGAAGGAAAGTGAGGTACGATATGCCATATATGTTTCTATTATAAGTAATCTGGGATAAGCGCAAAACATTAAACAAATACCACATTGGAGAAATTGGCGCAACGGCTATTTTCCAAATGGTTTAATATAACTATAAATACCATTTTGGAGAAATCAGATCTTTGGGATCATATCAGATCTTTCGCGGTATCTCTTTTACTAAGAGACATCGATCATAATCAGATACATTATGGTCTCTCGTGAGATAAGTTTGAGAATGTTATGTATTTATGTATTTATAGTTATGGTCTTTCGCGGGAGAATTTATGATCATATCTATCGCATATAAATTTAATGATAATGGCAGAAATCTGTTATTACTTTGTCGATCTTGAGATAAACCAGCTATTTTAGATCGTGTCAAGGATGGTGTGAGGACTAAGGTTGAGGCAACTGGTGGAAATGCAAAGAAATTATTTCATATTGCAGATAGTCATAGATTGGTTGCTATAAAAGGAAGTTAGCTTGGGGCATGAAATAAAGTCCCACTGAAACTTGTGTTGGTGCAATCGTTTTCTGAATAGGATGATATTTTAGCATAAACTTCTGATTCTGAAAAATGCAGAATAAAACTCTGAAACAAAATCGAAATAGCAATACCAATAGATCATACCTCCAGCCATTGATGCTACTTGTCTTGCTGTAGAGGTTTTCCCTGTTCCTCAACACTTTAGCTCCCTGTACGGTTCTTCCAAGCTCTGCGTCCTCTTGCTTGATGGTGTAAAACTGAAGGGGATTGAGGTAGTGAGCTTGGGGACCAACAGGGGTTTTAAATAGCCAAACTTCCATCAAGCTTCTATAGGCTATGTGTCAAATGTTCCACAAATTTAGGTGATGGACCACTCCAACAGCTCCTAACAAGAAAATGGTTGCCAAACTTAATGAACCGTCGGCCATTTTGAGGAGCTGCTCAATGGATGCGGATGATGAACCTTTGGCAGATGAAGGGATGCGCATGCGGGAGCTTACATTTTCCCACTTGGTCCATACTTCCAAACTTAATGTCTCATCTTAAAACCTATTGACAATCTGTATTAAGTAATAGATACAAGAATCATGGCGATAAGTCCTCTTATGACAAGTATTACCTTCCATGTATTACTATGTATTTATTGCTATTTTAATTTATGTGGCAACAATTTATTAATGAATAAACCTTATGTTTATTCTTGGTTCTCATAGATGAATTTTTTCAAATTAAATTAAGGTGCACATATGTATGATAAAAAACAGCACAATAATTAAGAATTTCATTAAAAATAACATTGTCCATACAATGAGAAACTACATAATGGAACCAAGTCCCATATTCATTACATGATCCTTGAAT
>LPNX010277105.1:696413-733986 GCA_001517045.1 Pseudotsuga menziesii
AATAAAGAAATGTGATATATATGTATATATTTTTATTTTAAGTTTTAAACTAAATTTTTTATTCCTAACAAAATTATAAAGGTGTTGATCAAAGGGTTTTTATTTTATTTAGATTAATTTTTATTTTTATTTTAAAAACTAATATTAAAACTAAAACAAAACAAAACTAAAAATAGTATATAGAATTATTAATTAGTTTGCTATTATTTGACCAGGTAAATCGTCATTTCTTCAGTTTAAAATCAATTAGATCCCAGAGTTGAAACATTCTTTTGATTCTGGAGAGAGGCTAGGGTTAGAGATGGCCAACAACGCAGATTCCATCGCCGAATAACTACGGGAGGATTTTTCCTCTGGTCGCACTAGAAGCCATGAAAGGAAATTTTCTCAGCTCAAACAAATCTCAAAGCTCATTGATGGAAACCAAAATTAGTTTACAGAAGCTCTCCGTCAAGATATCGGCAAGCCTTCCTTCGAATCCTTTGATGCAGAGAAACATACTTTATTTGGTTCTACGAGCGTGTGGGTGTTCGGAACCCTAGCTATGGCCGCAGCCCATTCAGATATGATCCTCCAACATGGGTGCAGGGGAGAAGCGCATGTGCAGAAGGGAAGAAAATCCCGTTCCAGGGCTCTAATGCTCGTATCCAGGCTGACTTTGGAAGCTTGAAAACACCAGAGGGAAGCCACCTGCAGGCACTGGACTGAGCCGCCACCAATTCCTCCTTATTTGCAGTTCATAGTGAGAGCTCTATCTCTTTGTATTTCCATACACTAGACTACACAAAAATCAGCAGAACTAAAGCATGAGATGAGAATAGGAGTGGAGGCAGTTCGGTTGGTCCAGAATAGCTACCCCGAGGTTCAGATATCGATAGATTTCAAGGCAGTCATTGACAGGTTTCAGATTTTTATTAAATTATCCTCTGGGAAGTCGACTTTTGTGTGGGTTCATGGATTTGAATCAGTGGAGAATCTAAAAGTGGAGCTAGAAAAAAGAGAGGGTCTCCCTAGAACCTCTTTTTTCTTTCTTCATAAAGGTAAAGTGTTGCATGAAGATTCTAAGCTGACAGATTATCAGATCTGTAAGAACTCAACTATTTTTTGATGCATCATCTGCGATGGGGAGAAGAAAAGAAAAGGGGACCCTCCCATCTTTCGTCATATAAGGAAGCACCTCGTCCTAAGGGATCCTAGATAGCCGTCGCACCTTCTCCCCAAAATAGTTCGTATTTTGTTGAAAAGTTGGAATCCACACCAACCCTAGATATCAAGAATCCACAGGTAAACTAACTTTTTAGTATGCTACAATATGTAGTTGTCATTTGTCATTTTAATGGGTTTTGGCCCAGATCCTTTGATATACATCAATGGATTTTCACCAATTGGACAACAAATTGTCAAATCCTCTTATGTTCAAAGGGTTTCTTTGTAGTTCAGTTCGAATCATGGGAAGATTACCAGAAGATGTTATCGTAGGGACCTTGGTTTTGGGGGAGAGATGGGCTCTTCATAACCCCTTGGTTTCATGATTTTGATGCGAACTCCATGGTGGTAACCAAGATGCCAGTATGGGTGAGGCTGCCAAATTTACCTCTACCATTCTGGCATCATTTAGTACTGGAAGACATCGACAATATACTTGGGAGCTCTATAAAACATGATAGCGACAGGAAAGAGCAGGGAGTATTTACTTATGCAAGAATTTGTGTGGAGATAGACCTCAGCAAGGGTCTCCCTGATATATTACAACTGAAACATGAATCCTTCAATTGGAATCAGAGATTGGACTATGAAAATACTGCTTTTAGATGTAGATTTTTCCATTTGACGGGTCACCTCCAAGACGCATGCCCTCTTTCTAAAACATTTGCTAAGAAGAAAAAGGGGCAGACTACTAACCAAAAAAATTGGCAAACAGATTATGTTCCGGCTCTAGATGAGGACGAGGAGAGTGATGATGAAGAACAACTAGATCTACAGAAAAATGAGGAAAATGTGAAGAAATATGAATCAGTGGATGCATAAACATTAGGAGGTGCGGAAACACAAAAAAATGTTGTGAATCCTAGGGATATTTCTTTTGTGGAAATCGAACCCAAGTGATAGAACAATTTCACTCACAAAATTGCTAATCAAACATGCAAATTTACACACAAAGGAGACTGAAATTGGAGCATAACACTAATCTATTTTGAATAAGTGTACAATAGGAAACCTTATGAATTCATAGTCTGCTGCAATATATAATTACATGAGATATTCGAATCCATAAGGATGCCATTCGAAATAGTCAAAAAGTAGGCTTACTAAATCTAGTCAAATCCCCCATAGGTGCATAAAGCAGTCTCCAAATCTACCTAGAGGCTCACGAATTGGAAAATTAAAGTACGGAATCTAATAAGTGATGGAAATACAACTCATACATTCTTTTATTAGGAGAAAATAATGGAGGATGATGAGGGAAAATTCAAGTCAACTACACCTAGTCTTACTTTCCCTTTTGCCATAAATCTCAATAAAGCAGACAACTTAGCAGAAAAAACAGATATGCGCTAGGGAGGATCTGGAATAAAGAAGATATGCTAAATATGGATTCCAAGAGGTTTCCCAAGTGCTCCATGACTCAGTTTTAGCAATTTTGACTTCTAGGACATGTGGAAGACAACTTGCATAGAGTGGAATATTGGAAACTAGGCAAATAAGACAAAAATGGATTAATTAATGTCTAAGGTAGCTAACTATGGGTTGATTATTATAAAACCGCCCCTTAAGCCTAAATTTATGAGTAAATATCAGAAAAATATAGGGCCTAGCAACAAGGATTAGTCACCCTTTACATACTGCATGTCCATTTAACCAAGGAAAGATGCAAAAACCCAGTGGAAAAATCCTCCCTTAAACATGGACAGTAAAACAAAATTTGAAAACCTTGTCATTGATCATGCTTCATAGCATGATCAGCAATCCCCAATAGTGATTTGAGATTGCTGAATGTCTTCTCACAAAAAAAATTGCTGAAGATGTTTGCTACTTGTTCTGAAGATGCACAGAAGAGTAGGTGAATGGTGTCATCATGCACAAGTTGTCTGATGTAGTGCATATGGATCTCAATGTGCTTGGTTCTCTGTCTCTAAACTGGATCATTGTAGATTATAATGGTACTCTAATTATCACAATAGATAATAGTTGAAAACTCTGATTCGAAGCCACACTCACCAAGTATCCCCTACAACCATAAACATTGAGTTGTTGCATTTACAACTCCTCTGTACTCTGCTTCTGTAGATGAGGGTGATATGGCACTCTGTTTCTTGATTGACCAACTAATTCATCCTTCAACAATCATGAACACATATCCTGATGTTGACTTTCGATCTGTGTTGTCACCTGCCCAATCACTGTCAGTAAACCCAATCAAATCAAGATGATATTTAGCTTTGTAGAAGATCCCATGAGTTCTTGTTCCCTTAACAAAGTTAAGGATCCTTTTGGATGCTCTCCAATGGATCTCATGAGGCTGATCCATGTATCTTGAGGCCACACTTACTGCATAATAAATATCAGGCTGAGTGTGTAAGGTACAACAAACACCCAATCAATTGCCTATACAGTGTATTATTTACCATAGGAGAAGAACCTGCTTCTTCAAGCTTAACTCCTGAAAGGAAGGGAGTCTTGCTTGGCTTGCAATATTTCATGTTGAACTTGTTCAACAAATATAAAGCATACTTGGACTGATGTACTTTTATTCCATGTTGGGATTGAGCAATTTCGAGACCCAAGAATTGGCTCAACAACCCCAAATCAGTCATAGAAAATGCATGGTTCATTGCATCCTTCAAGGAGGAAATTTATTTCTTTGAACTTCCTATAATTAGAAGGTCATCCACATACAAGAAAATAATCATCAAAGAACCATGAATCAGCTTCAAATGAACATCAGGATCATACTTGCATCGAACAAAACTCAATGACAGCAGAAAGCCATCAATCTTGGCATACCAAGCCCTGGGGGATTGCTCAAGCCCATACAATGATTTCTTTATCCTGTACACAAAAGATGGATTAGTAAGAAACCCTTGAGGTTCTTCATGTAAATCTCTTCAGTAAGATCTCCATTCAAGAAAGCACACTTCACATCCATGTGATGTACCTCCCACTGCTTCGAAGCTGCAATGGCTAAGGCTAGTCTGATGGAGTCCATCTTTGCCACTGGTGCAAAGGTTTCATTGTAGTCAATACCATGTACTTGTGAGTGGCCCTTGGCTACCAATATTTCCTTATATTTCAAAGGTGAACCATCAGCAGCAAACTTATTTTTGAAAACCCACTTACATTGAACTAGCTTCCTCCTTGGGGGAAGATCAACCAGTTCCCAAGTGTTGTTCTTTTGGAGTGAGTTGAATTCTTCTTTCATGAATGTTTTCCATATTGGATCATGTTCTACATATTGATATGTCTATGGGTCTGATTCAACCATTAGATAGCACTTCTCTGCAAACAAAGGGTCTTTCATACACATGGCACTCTCAAACTAAGATCTAGTCCTCCTAGGATCATTAGGATTTCCAGCTAGTTCCCAAGCTACATGAATGGTATTTGCTTCCCATTTTGGTCTTGTAGGAATGTCAATATATGCAATTAAATCATCATTATCATACATATCATAATCAGCAAACTCATTTGTCTCTTCACTTACATTTAATGGTTCTGGTGGTTAAGAAGACTCTCCAACTTCAACTGCTGCTAAAGGCTCTTCTTGGAATTGAACACTCCTTTCAATGAAGGATTTGTTTGTGCTCAAATTGATCATCTTGTACCCTTTTGAATATTCAGAGTATCCAATAAATAGACACTCTTGGCTTTGGGGATGAAAATCCTTTCTCTTTTCAGTTGGAATTCTAGCCCAAGCCTTTGAGCCAAAAATCCTGAAATGGGTCACATCTGGCTTGTGCCCACTCCAAGATTGGAAAGGAGTCATACCATATAGATGTTTATGGGGAACCCTATTCTAGATATAGGATGCACAGTTTATAGCCTCGGCCCAAAATTTTGGTGGCAAAGTCTTAGCCTCCATCATACATGTTGCCATCTCCTTCAGTGATCTGTTGTTTCTCTCAGCAACACCATTTTGCTGTGGTGTGTAAGGGATTTAATGCTACATCTGAATACCTACATCTTTACAATATTGAATAAACTTAGAATTGACATACTCACCACCATTGTCAGATCTGAGGATCTTGAGTCTCCTCCTAAACTGGTTTTCAACCAAAGCCTTAAAGACTTTGAAGAGGCCAAAAACTTCAGACTTATGCTTCAAGAAGTAAACCCAACAATACCTAGAAAATTAATCTATGAAGGTTAATGCATATTTGTCTTGACTCATTGACATATGAGGAAATGGACCAGCAAAATCACTATGGATCAACTCAAGAGGTGCAGAGGTTCTCTCATGACTAGCTCTTTCAAATTTATGCTCTTGGTGTTTTCCTAGGATAGAACCTTGACAGACTCCCTTGGAAAATTTAATCTTTAGGATAGAACCTTGACAGACTCCCTTGGAAAATTTTATCTTTGGTAACCCTATGACTCTTTATTTTTCACTTAGATCAGAAAGATACTTATAGTTAAGATGGCCAAATATTTCATGCCAAATCTTGCTTGTATCATTAGCATGAATCATAAGAGAAAAGGGGTTTGAGTAGGGCATAAAATGTGAAAACATGTATACCTTCAAAGTGTGATCTACAACTCCTTTTGCAATGACTTTACCATTCGAGATTCCTGTGATCTCAAAATCATCAGGGGAGAATATGACCTTCTTTGGAGACCCTATTTGGGTCATCTGATACACTGACAAGAGGTTAGAGGCAAGACCTGGAACATACAATACATTACTGAACTTACCATGGTCAAGATCAATCCTTCCTTTTCCCAAACTGTCAGTGAGAGAGTAATCTCCCAGCACTATTGGTGGACCTTTCGAAATGTCAAGTGAGGAGAATGCCTCCTTGGTCGAAACCATATGTCTTGAAGCTCCAGAGTCTATGATGAAGCTAGGTGAACTTGATGTGCCAGCAACCAATGCATGTACGCTCTCTCTGTCCTCTGAATTTGATCCTCGTTCGCTCTTCTTTGAGAAATCAGGAAGGGAGATGTTATTCTTCTCCAGGATTTGGGTCAACATGTCAATTTTCTTCTTCATGCAGGAGCTTTCAGGATGATAGCCCTTACTGCAGTATGCGCACTTGCTCATTTCTCCTTTGTTCTTCTTCTTCTAAAAGTTCTTCTTGGAGCCTTGGGGCTCCTCTTGAGGATTTTTCTTGTCTTTCTTTTGCTAAGGTGGCTTCTTAGATTTCTTCTTGACTTTTGAATCCACCCTTGAATCTCCAGAAACCAAAGCTTGGTCTTTGGAAGGTTTGATGGTGCCCATCATCACAGTTTATCTTGTTCTTGTGTGAGGGATTATATGAACTCTGCAAGCTTAGGCATCTTCCAAGCTCGAGCTGTCAACTTGGTGGCATGGAAGGTCGAAACAAACAATGAATAATTAGGGCCAAGCTTTGAGAGTGTGGCCAAAACTAGATGCTCTTCCTTCTTTTCAATTACATATTGTTTTAGCTGTAAAACAAGGGCTTTAAACTTGGAAAAGTAGAGTTGCAGGGATTTGAAGCTGCTGAGACTCAAAGAGATCAATTCATTCTTAATTTGATGTCCTCTCATCTCATCTGTCTTACCAAAAATCTCTACAAGATTCTCCCACACTTCATTAGGTGATTTCAATCCATCAAGATGGAAGAGGAGGTCTCTGGATATGCTCAGACACAGAAGACCATAGGCCTCATCCCTCCTGTTGTGCCATTTAATTTTCTCTGCACCTACATTGGGCTCTGCCTCAGTTTCCATAGTCACCCTGTAGAGACCCTTCACTCTCAACAATAAATCCATCTCCGCTTTCCATTCAAAGAAATTAAATGGAGTCAAGATGATCTTCTGAGATTGATCCATAGCTTTGAACTGTGCCCTTCAACCAATAGAATTTGCTCCTAGTCAAGATGTCGAACCTGCAATAGCAATATGGAAGGAGAGAAATAAATCTACAAAGGCTTTGATACCATGTGGAAATTGAACCCAAGTGATAGAACAATTGCACTCACAAAATTTCTAATCAAACATGCAAATTTACACACAAAGGAGACTAAAATTGGAGCATAACACTAATCTGTATTGAATAAGTGTACAATATCCAACCTTATGAAGTCATAGGCTGCTGCAATATATAATTACATGAGAGATTCGAATGCATAAGGATTCCATTCGAAATAGTAAATATGTAGGCTTACTAAATCTAGTCAAATCCCCCATGGGTGCATAAAGCAGTTTCCAAATCTACCTAGAGGCTCACGAATTGGAAAAGTCAAGTAGGAAAACTAATAAGTGATGGAAAGAAAACTCATACATGATTTTATTAGGAGAAAATAATGGAGGATGATGAAGGAAAAAAACAAGTCAACTACACCTAGTCTTACTTTTCCTTTTGCCATAAATCTCAATAAAGCATGCAACTTAGCAGAAAAAGCATATATGCACTAGGGAGGATCTGGAATAAAGAATATATGCTAAATATGGATTCCAGGAGGTTTCCCAAGCACTCCATGACTTAGTTTTAGCAAGTTTGACTTCTAGTACATGTGGAATACAACTTGCATAGAGTGGAATATTGGAAACTAGGCAAATAAGACGAAAATGGATTAATTAATGTCTAAGGTAGCTAACTATGGTTTGATTATTCTAACATCTTTAAGTGGACTAAATCATGCACATGAAATAGAAAGTTTAGATTCTGATAAGGATCAAGTTACTGTCCATTAATTAGGGTAGTTGGTAGGTAAACAATTGATTGTAGCCGACTCATCGTAGGATGGATGGACTGAAGTGAAATCTAAGAAGATGGGGAAAAAGAAGAAAATAGAGACTTATTTTAACCCTTGATTACTTTGTCCTATGATGTAATATAGTTTACTTTTTCTTCCTCACAGACCTAGGTATGTTTTCTTGACCGTGTGCTATGGCAATGGAGCTATTTGCTCGTAATGCATTTGCATCTACAAAATGTAATTTTGTTCACCTCGGTTGTAATAAAATTATGCTTTTTTTTCCAAGAAAAAAAGAATTAATAATTAGTTTATTATTATTTTTATTTGTTTATTTATTTTATTTTCTAATTATTCACAAGTTTACAAAAAAACTTAATTCCTAATACATTTATTCTTAGTATGACTAGAAAATTTACTGAAACAAAAATGAAAAGGAAAAGAGATAAAAAATTTCATAAATTAAAATATCAAAAATATATTTTTTAATTCCTATCAAAATAAAAAACTAGTAATTAAGACTATTAAAAATAAAATTTTGAACAAATAGAAACATTACAGCAAATTAAAACATGCTAATTTTAAAACTGGAAATAAAACTAAAAACCTACCTACTTTACTTTAATTAAAAATTAAAGATTATTTAGATAAAATGAAATTTCCATTGTAACCATCTATCTAACAAAAGTAAACCAAAATTATCTTTTAATTCTAAAAAACTAAATCTAGAATATAAAATAATATGAAAGATTAAATGTTGAAAATGTAAATTAATAAAATAAAAGCAAAAACAAAACCTATCTAACTTAATACTTACTTAGAACCATTGTTTGATGCAGCTCTCGTTTGCATGATGATCACCTGAGATCCCTTCTTCATCCTCCTCAATTTCTTTCTCACACGCTTATTCCTTATCAAATTTATAGAACTCTTCAAATGTTGATTCTTCCTTTGCTTCTGGAGGAGTGGTTGCATTTTTAATTGCACTCAAGATCTCCTCTTCTTGAGAAGAGGAGATCTCGACTTTTGCAAGGATCTTAGTGAGTAATTCCAAACTTACACTCATAAAATAAAATGCTAAAAAAATGAAAAACAAGTACATGACAAATGTAAAAGACAATACAAAATGAGTTAGTAGAAAATGAATGCAAAACATAAATAAAAAGTGCACAAAAAATATGTACAAAACAAAAATGAACATTTAAAAACAAGTTAGTAAGAAATAAAGGTTAGCCCAAAAATGAAAGCAATCAAAATTGAAAATGAAAAGGGAAAATTTGCATAAAAACAAGCTCGTATTTGTAGAAAATGAAAGAAAACAATCTTATAGAAAAATAAATATGCTTGTAGAAACAACAAAGGAAGAAAAAGGCTTTGGGGAACCCCACTATAGTGGATGCGTCTGGCTATTACACAATGGAATACCGGAGATTTTGTAGTGAAGTCATCCTTGCGTCTTACCATTTTCGCCTCCCTCTTGCCGTGTAATCTAAAAGTAATCTATCTATATAAACTCTGATCCCTTTTAGCACCTCCTCGACAATGGCACCAAAATGTTGGGGAAAATATTAAGCAAATTGTAACAGATATCCAATGATTTAATTGTCAACCCGGAGAGAGCATGTGACTTGTGAGTTACATACAAAATATATGCAGGGGAAGAGTATTGATAACCTATTCTACAACTAAAATTGAATATAAGTTATGAAAACAGAAAATTGTATGGAAATAAATTTAACTGCAGAAAACATGAAATTGCATAAATTAACTTGATAAAGAAAGACTGAAATTGCATGAAATAAATTGGTATAAATCAATCGAAATTAACTTGTGATCTCACGGTAAATCTACACTAACAATTTATAAGCAAAACATAACTGAAAATTTGTATGAACAACTCATAAGAAAGAAATTACTGAAAATCTATATTAACATGGGAGAATCAAAGGATGTGCATTAAGCATCATCTCCATTACATAACAATCAAGAATCCACTCTATGATTAACTATGAACTATTCTCTACTTCTAAACCATTAGAGAGATCTCTAACCAAAATTAGTAGAGAGCCCTCCTATTTATACATGAATTCAAGACAACTGATCATAATTATAGATCCACTATTCTCTCAACTTATCCCCCAAAATCCTCCACAAAATCTACAACTCATCCCTTCAAATCCTCCACAAATATCGGATGAGATATTTGCTCCACATTTCCATGATCTTCTCCTTGAAGTTAGCTCACATCTAGAAGTTGAAATTCGAATATGAGGATAGGTGGTCACTTTTGAACTTGTTAAAGTCTTCAAATACACCTGTAAGCATCACCAAACTCACCCAACTTTAAAGTATAATGAAAATATTTTATTTTTCTCAATAATTAACCACAAATTCACTCAAAATACACAAGAATAAATGATTTGGAAAATGGTAATATAAACCCATATTTATTATGAAAGTGGTGAATATTAATGGTTTATGGAAGGATAAGATAAGAATAAGGTCATAAATGGTATAGGAAAGATGAATAAAATGTGGTATTTTTACGGCTCAACAATTACCAAAATGAAAAACATTGCTGGTCTTTCAAATCAAAGACACAAAATCAGATTCAGGGAAATCGTGTTAAGGAAAACAACTAGCAGGTAGGGGAAAATGCGAGAGAGAACAATCCACACGGGAAAACCCAAAAAATGTAAAGGATTTATATTGTCGAAGAGGAGAATTTCGTGAAAGGTTTAGACCCATAATCGTTTTTTATTGCTTGTTGCTGCATGAATTCCCAATTGGGTTTCCAAAAATGTTTTTGTTCAATCCAAATCGTGAGGGAAGGGGAAACACTGCCGCATGAGGGAAAAGTGGTTGTTTTTGGTGTTTTCTTGCTCAATAAATTAAAAAAAAAAACATTTTTCCCAAAGTTGGGCTCTGTTCAATTCGAATTTCCCCACTCTTTCAATCCCCCACTCCCTCATCCTTAGAAAAAATCATGCCCCTATCTCATTTAGTTGTGTTGGCATAGCCGACTATGGGTTTTAATTCAAAATTGCAATGTTAACATAATTTTTGGGTAGCATAAAAAAATACCATCGGCCACATCTTAATTTCCAAAACATAAATACTAAATCGATGGTGGGGATTTTTCCTAGCTCCGCACCATGATTATTTACATCATTTTATTTAAATGGAAATGGGGTCAAAACTGGGGTATTACAAGTTCCCTTTTTTATAGATGATTTCAAAGTCATATTCCAACACCTTGGTTACCCATTTGTGTTTCTCTTCGGAAGATATTCTTTGTTCCAAGAAGTATTTAAGAGTATCATTATATGTTTTGTCCATGAATTTCCTACCTATTAGGTAAGGACGCCATTACTTAAGTGCATGTAGTATTGCCATCATTTCCTTCTCATAAATGGGTTTCTGTAACTTCTTCCTTTGATTGGCCAAGTTTTGAAATTAAGGGGTTGTCCTTCTTGCATTAGAAAAGCACTAATTCCATTCCCTGAGGCATCACAATCCACAATGAAGGTTTTTGTGATGTCTGGTGTGGTAAAAAAAGGAGCTTTACACAATGCCTCTTTAAGTTTTTCAAATGCCTGAGTTGCCTCTGGAATCCAAGAAAATGATTCCTTCTTCAATAATGATGTTAGAGGTGTTGTTAATCTTCCACAGTTCTGAACAAGATGATAGTAGTACCCTGTCAAACCTAAGAATCCTCTAAAATTATTCGAGGTTTTGAGAATCAGCTAGTCCATCATGTCATTAATTTTTTAGCGTATATCTTTACACCTTCATGAGAGACAATATGACCCAAATACTCTACCTTCTTTACCCTAAATAAACATTTGGAATGTTTTGTATATAGTTGTTTCTCCTTTGGTAGTTGTAGAACCCTATCGACATGTTGAACATGCTATTCCTGAGACTTTCTACAAATTAGTGTATCATAAAAAATACTAACAATTTTTTTTTAAGGAAGGGCTTGAAAATTTAATTCATCAAACCTTGAAATGTGAAAGGCACATTCATAAGTCTAAAAGGCATGACCATAAATTCATAATGACCTTCATGAGTTTTGAATGTTTTTTTTTGGGATTTCTTCTTCCTTCATTCTAATATGATGATACCTTGAATGGAGATCTAACTTTGTGAACTAAACTACTCTATGTAGTTCATCTAACAATTCAACAATGACAGGAATGGGAAACTTATATTTAATGGTGATCTTGTTGATCTCTATAAAATATGGACACATTGAGAACATTGGCTAATTTAGAGTGAATGAAATTATAAGTACTACCAGAATCAATCAACATTGTTAGCTTTTTCTTTTTGATATATCCTTCAATCTTGAGAGTTTGAGGCTGTTAAATTTGAGAACTATAGATATACATGATATGATGATAGCTATTGGAAAGGAATTATGCAGTGAAATAATTGAGATCAATACACATTGGGCAAAGAATTCATGCCACATATTTCAGATAAATCGGACAAGAATTGCTCAGATAATCACAACATTAATTTTCATTGATTAATCAATAATACAATGATTATATAATAAATATAATTCGAATGCAAAATATATGATTCAAATCTATCAGTTCTAATAGATTGATTAGCTAACTCATTGTGTCTAAATCACTGCTGGAGCTCACTAGTTTAACTCTTGATGTCTAAATCAATCTACAATCAATTAACTAATGAGGTATGTGGATAAAAGGAGCCACGCTCCCTGCATGCATGCAAAAATAGATCTAGGCTAACTAAAATTGATCTAATTGATTGTAAGTAGAGGTTAAATCAGCGTAATTGCTTACCTACCATAACCAATTGAAGGAGACTGTTGGTGTCACTCGAAATGGGCTCCTATAATATAGGAATTTGTCTGAAGGCACATAAACTCATGCATGCACATGCAGTAAATGGAAGATAACCTCTAGGTGTTTCCCCCATACTCTAGTACAATGATATTAACTTCTAATTTAGGAAATATGACCAAATATACTGTATTGTACAAAGGAGGATTAATTAATCCTAACACCCCCCCTTAATCCTAACTTTGGACAACTTGGGCCTTGGAAACTAGGCCAAAAGTCACCCATATAATATAAATGAAATAAAATATTTCTTAATAAAATAAGTAAAATGGGGAAAAACTCATGGGAAAATCCGCCCCCTCAAAATAAGCAGGAATCAAGAAACAAGTTATACTTAATCCATTTTTTTTTGTTTGAGCAAAAACTTGTGAAACTTTTGCTACAATATGCAACACTGTGAAGTAGTAATGTATAATATTGGTTCGTTTGTGCATCAGCATCCTGAGACTATGCATGTGAGCCTTTCAATCTTCTTCCTATATGATGAATTGTGTTTCTTATTTCTGGAGGAGGAATGGAATGATCCATTTTGTTCTTCAATGGGATAAATTGTGGATCAGTCTTTATCATCAAGTAGCATCTTTCTGGAAGTTTTTTGCACCACTTTGGAGATAGTGAATTTGTGTGGGAGTATGTAACATGTTCATTCTAATACCAAGACCATGTTCTTCTTCTGTCATGTAGATTCCCAACACCATTCCCGGTTGCTTCAATGAGATTTTGGGCCCAATTAGGATTCTTATTTGGAATAAGAGTTGAATCTAGATCTATATTCTCTTGAGCTATAACCTCAATATCAATATCATTTTTATCTTGTTCCTAATCTTCTGAATCTGAAATATGAGATAATATATCATCATCAAATGGAAATGGAAGCGTGTTTATACCTTCTTCTGCTTCGGATTGTGGTGGAGCATGCAACTGATCTTCTTCAAATTGCAAAATGCGCTCTATGAAGCACTTATTTGTTGTAATTTTCATCAATTTATATTCCTTATCATCCTCAGGATATCCCAATAGTATGCATTCGACACTCTAGGGTTGGAAGGCCTTTCTCTTTTCAATAGGAATTCTGGCCCAAACTTTGGAACCAAAAAATCTCAAGTGTGATACATTAGGCTTATGCCCCAATAGTGCTTCGAAAGAAGTAGACCCAATCACTTATTTATGACGCACTCGATTCTAAATGTATGAATCACAGTTTACAACCTCATCCCATAGAGAAGGAGGAAGATTCTTTTCTTTAAGAAGACATGTTTCCATCTCCTTCAATGATCTATTTTTCCTTTCAGCCAAACCATTCTGTTGTGGTGTGTATGGAACTGATGTTCTATTCAAATCTCTTCTGATTCACACAACTGCTGAAAATATGTTTTAACATACTCACCTCCATTATCATATCTAATGGTCTTGATATTATTTCTGAATCTATTTCCTACCAAGGTTTTAAAACCTTTGAAAGTTTCAAATAGATCCAATTTCTGCTTCATAAAATATAGCCAATAAAACCTTGAAAAATCATCAATAAAAGTTAGGAATACCTAGATCCATTGATTAATGCTGTAGGGATTGGTCTTGAGACATCACTGTATATCATATCAATTGTCGAGGGAGCTCTAGTTGCCTTCCCAACTTCATATCTCTTCTCTGGATCCTTACTTACCAAGCAACCAAGATATACTCCATTTGATGTTTTGATGAGTGGAAATTCCTCAACCAATTTGTCATTGTGAAGTTGTTGAAGTTATTTGAAGTTCATATGACCAAAACTCTCATGCCACAGCTTGCTTGTCTTATTTGCATGAGTCAATAAAACTGTCATATGTGAAGTAGGCAAGAAATGGGAGAACTCACATGCCTTGGAGGCACGATTAGCAAACCCTTTCGCTATGAGATTTCCAGTAGATTATTTAGTGATTTCTACTATGTCAGAATTGATTGTAACTCGCTTGGGAGAGCATGCATGAGTCATGTAATAAATAGATAAAAAAATTGTTGCAAGAGAGGGAACATAGAGTACATTTTTGGACTCTCCATGCTGGATTTTATTATAACCTCTCCCAACAATTGGGATCTGAGAATAATCTCGCATATGAATGCTAGGTCCCCTTGAGATATCCAGAGTGGTGAAGGATTCCTTGGAGGAAACCATATGATTGCATGCTCCTGAATCGATTAGATAATCCTTTGATTGAGTGAATCTTGCTTTCAAGGCATGAAATCTCTCATGTCCTTCTGTCTGTTGTCCTTCTTCAAGAATTCCTAGCACTTAGTTGGAGAGAAATATTGTTCTTTTCAAGGAGCTCCTATATATCATCAATGGTTTTCATCATGCATTCGCTCTCTATATGAAAGCCTCTCATGCAATAGGAACACTTAGCCTTCTCAAATTTTTTCTTCTTCTTGGAACCTGAGGCTCCATCTGAAGATTTTTTATTCTCTTTTGGCTTTGAATCAATTTTTTTGGTATCCTCAACCTATGGATTCCCTCTTGCTTGTGCCTTTCTAGAATCCCAGCTAAGAGAGATAGATTATTGGAGGTTTGAAGCACTCCCATTTGAATCAATCTGTCTTGCTCTTGGATCAAATACTTTGCAAAAATATCTAGACAATGAATCTTCCAATTTGGAATGGAAACTCTTTCAGAATGGAAGGTATAGAAAAATAATGATAATTATGAGCCAAGCTTGCTCAAAATTGATATCACAATCTTCTCATGTTTCCTTTCTATACCACATTATTTGCATTGAAGTACTAGAGCTTTGTATTTTGAAAAGAATTGCTAATTAGTTTCGAATTGATGTTTTATAGTGCAATGAGTTCATTCTCCAGGATATGGCCTCTAATATCATAAATTTTTCCAAACAAATATTCAAGCATGTCCCATGCTTCCTTTGGTGTTATGATTTCGTCAATGTGAAACAGAAGATCCTGGGAGATGTGAATTCACATGAATCCGAAGGCTTCATCTAGCCGATTAAGAAACTTATATTTCTCAACATATTGTTGAGGCTCAACTTCTCTTCCCATGGTCATCCTAAAAAGTCCCTTGTTGTGCAAGGCCATCTGCATATCTTCCCTCCAATAAATGTAATTGAAGAGTGTAAGGATTATGGGTGTATGAGTAGAAGAATTCTCCATTTTTATGTATGTTGATCAGTCAAATATGTCAAAAGCTACGTAGGTACTTGCAAAATATCACTGCAAAACAAACCAATTCGCAATCATATGTTAGTTCAAACCATTCCACCTAGACATGTGCACATTTTCAGAGTTTGTCACACCTGTAGAGACTTCCCTGTACAGAATCTAGAGTTAGAAAGCAAATGATTATAGGAATTATGTGGAAACACGACTGCTTCTGGTGCACAATGGAGGTTTCTAAGGTTTGATGCTATCTTGAACAAGGATCCAATACCATGTTAAATTTGAGAACCATATATCTACATGATATGATGAGAGCTATTGGAAAGGAATTATGCAGTGGAATAATTGAGATCAATATACACTAGGCAAAAAATTCATGGCACAAATTTTAGATAAATTGGATAATAATTGCTCAGATAATCACAACATTAATATTCACCCATTAATCAATAATACAATGATTATACAATAAATAGAATTCAAATGCTAAATATAAGTTTTAAATCTATCAATTCTAATTGGTTGATTAGCTAACTCAGTGTATCTAAATCACTACTGGAGCTCACTAGTTTAACTCTAGATGTCTAAATCAGTCTACAATGAGTGAACTAATGAGGTAGGTGGATAAAATGTGACACATTCTCTACTGTGCATAAAAAACTAGTGCTGGGATATCTGAAAGTGATCTAACTGATTGTAACTGGAGGATAACTCAGCATAACTGATTACCTACTATAGCCAACTGAAGAAGTCTGCTAGTGGCATTCAAAGTGGGATCCTATACTGTAGGTATTGGTCCTAGAGGCACATAAACTCATGCATCCACATGTAGTAAATGGAATATAACCTTTAGGTGTGTCCCCCATACTCTAGTACAGTGATATTGACTTACTAAGTTAGGAAATATGACCAAATATACTATATTGGACAAAGGAGGATTAATTAATCCTAACATAGGAGTGTTAATTACAGCAATGCATGACAAGATATGGTGGGAGTAATGCATGACAAGATATGGTTCATGTTCTTTTTCTTCTTCCTCTCCACAATCTATGTAGAATAATTTCTTCTCACCACACTTATGTCCCTTACTATACTTGTTGTCACAATTAAAGCATATAATTTTTTCTCTTTTTTCATCCATTTGTTGAGGATCGACCTTTGAGGTGGGTTAGAATAAGGAACATTACTCTCTCTATATGTGTTGAAGATGGTCCTTTTAGTAGTCATCGCCATATTTTTACTTTCACTTTTCCTTTCCAAACAAAAAATATTCTCCAATGATTTAGGATCAAGTATACAAATCTCATGTTAAGTATTCTCCTCTAAAGTTCCTGCAAATAGATCCAAAAATTATCTTCTTAAATATTCTACACTCTAATACTTAAATCCTGAAACTGCTTAATGTGCTTTGTAACTGGACCTTTTTGTTTAAGATTTATCAATTGACTAAAGAAAGTGTTGCTATTAATATAGATGTAATGTGCAATCAATTCTTCTATGAATATAGACAAAGAGAATATAGAGTCCTTTTTACAATCACAAATCCATTGGCACCATACAAATTGATTAGGCTCTAAATGTAATGATTCAATAGTTACCTTTTTCAAAGTTGGCACTTGATGTAGATCAAAGAATTGCTCAATCTGGAATATCCATGTTATTGGATCATTACCATCAAACTTGATCATGTCAATCTTGGGAATAAAGTAGTTCCTTGGAGCTGAGTTGAACCTGTGATGATGTAGTGGATCATCATATTTTTGGGACTCATACCTCTTATTCTCTATTTTTTTTTAATTTTCTCAATACGTGACTGCAATAATTCCTCCTTTTCCTCATTATCCTCTTCTTGAGTAGAAGAATGTGTAGGAAAGCTAAGTCTTATCTCATTCAATAGTACATTCAAATCTTGAATAACTTCTTTATAACCAGTAATCTCATTGGTCATCTTTAATAGATCCTCTTTACTAGCCATCGTATTTTCCAGGTTAGTTATATCAACCATTTTCATAGTCCCTTTAATTATATCTTCCAACTTGGACACCCTAAAATATGTGTCTTCACTTTCATCGTAGGTCAAGGATGAATCCTATGGTGGATTGATTAGAGTGTGATTTGTTCCACTACCTTTTGGTGGAATTTTGAACAATATAAATAGATATCACACCTTTGGTTCACCTTAAATAGATCCTTCTACTAAAATTTGTTCAAATTTAAAATGGTGTACCTTTTTCCAACCTTGATTTGAATACTGGTATGCTAGCCGACCTATAAACTAATGTAACCCTTAAATTTCAGCCCCTTTATGTTTGAAATCTTGGCCTTCAGTAGCCTGCTATTTCCTCTTTCCAATTCCATAGGTTTTGTTGAATTTGTATTTTCAAAAATATAAATTGTGCCAATTTTCTGAACACTTTTTGTTTTTTTCCTTTTCAGAAGAGCGACAGAGTACACCCTACAACATGTCCAATTTATTTATCATAATTTTGAAATTTCTAACCAATATAGTGTGGTATTTCTTCTTTATGATGCAACAGGTCTCACTCAATTTTGATATTGCATGCTCCAGATATAACCATTTTTCTTAGAACACATGTTTTAGACTAGTTTTTGGACTGGACTACTTAGAAACCCTAAATTACAAAGGATATATCTCTAAATATCTAATGAATAGGGATCCAAAAATCAAACCATGGATATTATCTCTATCCTCTACATCTCCTCTAATTTTCATTATCTCAAACTTTGTATAAAAAAATTATAGTTAAAATTCCAGGATAAGTCATTTTGGAAGCGACCAAGCTTTGATACCAAATGTTATGCAACAAATTCCCCAAAAGAGAATTAAAAGAGCATAAATGGACCATAAAGAGTAATCCACACCTTAATTAATGAAAAAAAATTATGAGAAGAAATCCTCTTTGAGGGGAAACCTCCTTATACAATGGACTTAGTACGCAAGACAAGACAAGCTGAGATGATTCAAATGAAAATGTCTCCTTTCTATATATAGGAGACAAAGAGGTACACTTAAAGGTAATGGACCAAATCCAACATAACTATTATAATAATACTAATTACAATTACCACTATTATACCCAAGCCAATATCAATAATATGTAATGAGCCACAATATAGGGGGTAATGTGCCAACATTTAGGGTTTAAAATTTAGACAACAACAGCAGAATACACAACACATCAACACATAACATAGAAATTAATATGGAAACCCAATATTGGGAAAAACAACAAACCAATGAACTCTCAGCTCATTTATTATCAAACATAAATTCATAACATTTGGGTGGTATCGATACAAACCAATTGGCACACACTATTACACATGTGATTACCCTCACTCACAATATGCAATTCATTGTCACTCATCCTCTACTCTTTCTTACATATCCATTACATCTTATGTATAGGTGCAATGCAGCTAACTACTCATTAATGGAGATACATAACCTTCTAAATGAATCTGGTTATTCTGGTTTAACCAGTCAATAATCCATTGATATTTTAGTCATCCAAGTGCTCGTCAAATTGATGCGCCGTCGAATTCCGTTGAAAAAGTAGTTTGTCATTGACCAAACAACTTATCATGTCAGTCAACTAACCTGATTCTTTACTTCTTTCCACCTTTGATTGTTGTCGACTAAAGCTAGTTGACTATTGAATTTTCCATTCGATTTCATGCAAAGAATATAACATTCCCAACAATCACCTTTATTTCTTCTACAATATACACATATTTTTCCTCTATTGTGGAATATGTCGGAACTTATTTTTTTGTGATCCCTAAGAGACAAATTTTTATCCAAGACTCATGAGGTAGCTTGATCTATACCCTCTTGTCTCTTTATTTCCATCAAAATATGAATCATAATATCCAATAAGTTTGAATTCATCCACCTTATAATATTTGAGTCCAAAGTATTGAGTACCTCTCAAGTATCTGAGAACTCTTTTGGAAGCATCCCAATGTCCTTCAAAAGGTTTTTGCATGAACCTTGAAAGGCTCCCAATAATAAATAAAATATATGTTTTGGTGGTGGTAAGGTAGATAAGGCTTCCCAAAATTTGTGTGTACTTGGTTGCATCCTCAAATTAATTCCCTTCTTTTGACATGAACATCAAATTATGTTCCATTGGAGTAGAGATAGGGCCACACTCTTTCATGCCAAATCTATTCAAAAACTCTCCAACGTACTTCTTTTGGGAGATGAATATGTACTTAGTATTTTCAGTCACTTCAATTCCCAAGTAGTAATGAAGGTGTCCCAACTTTTTCATCTCAAAATCCATTCTTCAATTCTATATTTATGGATGCAATATAGATTTCATTTTTCCCTTTCATCAAAATATCATCTATATACACCACAATACATACACCATATCTTCCAAATTTCTTTAAAAAAATGTTGCATCTTCAAGATTAAAGTGTTTGAAATTTAATTTCAAAAAATGCTCGATTAATTTTTCGTACCATGTGTGAGGTTCTTGTTTCGGGCCATACAATGGCTTGATGAGTTGAATACCTTTTGTTCTTGTCCCTTCACAACAAAGACTTATGTTTGAGACATAAATACATTATCTTTCAACTCTCTATTCACGAAATTCGTCTTCAAATTAATTTGATGAACTTTCCACCCATTATGTGTAGCCAAAGGTAATGGAGTGTGGATGGTATCCCATTTTGTTATTGGGAAGAAACTCTCCTCATGTCCAATTTTTTTTCCATAATCCTTTCCTTTTTCTTTTCAAATGATCCATCTAATTTGTACTTTTTATTGTAAACCCACTTGCATCCAATTGGTTTGGTTCTAAATGGAGGGTCCACAAACTTGCAGGCCACATTCTTAATGAGAGCATCATACTCATTTTGTATGGATTTTTTCCACTCATCATGAGAAACAAATTATTCAAAGGAAGTCAGTTCGATCTTAGAAAATAAATTCAACTCAAAATCATATGAGACATCTATATCTTCTACATCACCTGAATTTGTAGTATTTACCTCTCCATCTTCTTATCTGGTCAAACTTCTTTTTCTGGGTTTTCTGACTTCATTAGGATGGACACTTTCAAGTGTCTTTGTGACCCATTTCAAAATTTTACATGATGGTATAATTTGATAAACTAGTGGTGCTTCATTCTCTTCAATATTGAGTTTTTGAATCCTCTCAATCACATCATCCAATTGAACCTCATGTTCTGGTGAAGTGGCAGGAACTTCTTCGTGAGGGGGAGGAGGTGTTGCAAAATGACATACTATAGATTGATCCAATATAGGGATCCCACATTCAAGATGTGTAATCTCATTATCAGCGTCATGAAAGGTACTTACATGGGAAAAAAATTTCATACGATCAAGATGCCTCTCAATAGAATCATCACTTTTATTCATTTCGAGAAAAATGACATCTCTAGAAAGAATTAGTATTTTTCTTTCCCCATCATAAAGAATATATTCCTTGGTGGTTTTTGAATACCCCAAGAAGATGGTCTTTTGATTCCTTGCAACAATCTTGTTTATTTGTTACCATTTTCAGGCCTCGGGGGAAAAACCCAAGATTGTTTCTTTGTTCCTTTGTAATTAAGGAATAATAGGTGTACCCAAATACCTTGAGATGCATCATCGAAGGGATGCGACCATACCACATTTGATGTGGAGTTTTGTTTACAATAACATAAGTTGGACTTATGTTTCTCAAATAGATTGCACATAAACTACGTGACCCCAAAAATTGACATTCTTGTAAAATAGCATGGAGCATACCATATTCAAGAGAATTCTATTCATTATTTCTTCCCCATCATTCTTTTGAGGATTGTATGGAATTGTAGTTTGATTCCTTTCCATGTTGATGAAGATAGTTCTCAAAATCATTAGAAGTGTATTATTTTCCATTTTCAATATGAAGCATGCCAATGTGGTATTATGCTTCATTTTCAATCTATACATGTTTTTTTTGTAATGTTACATATGCTTCATATTTTCTCTTTAATAAGTAGACGCAACAAATCTTGTTGTAATCATCAAAAAATGTCATGAGATATTTATTACCATTTGTATAAGAAATCGTCATGTGGTCACATAGATCAGAGTGTATCAACACTAACTTTGTACATGCTCTTAAATTTGATTTATGAAATGGATGCTTACTAATTTTGCTAGTAAAACAAGATTCACATTATTTGAGCTTCTTTGGAATGGTGGGAAATCCAGAAACACTATTTTTTTTAAAAATCTGAGTCTATTATAGGTAATATTCCTATATCTAGCATGCCATAAAATACTGGAAGACAATGTACTTTATTCATGCTAACTTTGACTTGGTTGTCAAACAACCTCATTATCTCTATTGTCTGATCAAACATGTGTATGGAATGACCTTTTTGTTGAATGTGCACTAGGGACAACAATTTTCTCTGTAACTCTATAAGAGAGAGAACATTATGCAACAACAATTTAGGGAATCCAATTAGTTTGAGCCTAATGGAACCAATTCCCTTTTTCTTGAGGACGGACTTATCTGCAAAATACATTGCCCCATCTACATTATTATTTATTTCTTAAAAAAAAAAATTCTAAAAGTCATGTGGGAGGTTGCACCAGTGTCGAGTAGCCATGTATCTCTCCAACAAGTAAATGAAGTATTGGATAGAGCTTCATTTAGTCCAACACTACAATGTGCAAAACAATAAAGTGAGAAGATTCAAAATCTTTACCAGTCTCTTAGTTATTACCTTTGTCTTATTTCTTCTATTCTTTCTTTTATTTTATCTTATCCCATGGATCCCAACAATGATATTCATCGCATATATCCTTTCCGAAGAAAGAACAATGAAAATCAGGTCTTTTCCTTTGATTATGTCTACCCACCTTGGATTTGCAATTATTGTGTTCACATACTCTTTCACTACCTTCTTGTGTGGATGAATAATTGGATTGTTTCTTCTCTTCTAATCTAGACATGCAGTCTCTTTCTTAGGTTTATTTGTCTTCTTTCTAAATTATTTCTTGTGTTCTACAATATTTTCCACCAGTGTATCAAATGTGAGGGACTTCATTTGACCACTAACTTGCATGGATTCAAGGTAGTGTGAATATGAGGGGTAGAGGCCCTTGATAAAGGTTGTGAGTGGAAGGTATATTTTTACTCTATTGTCATCAATTTCATGCATAATGGATTTTATTTTAAATGTTAAATCCATGGGATCATTTACCTTCAAATCAAGGTTGAAGAGATTCACCAACAATTGTATGAGTTCCAATTCTAAGTGTCAATTGTATAAATCCTTCAATTTATTAAAAGAACCATAAGCATATTTGATAGGAAATATATGACTACTTGCTTCTTCACTTATAGTAGAAACTATCAGTGCATATACCTTCGTGTCTTGGTTCTTCCATATGGATATCACGTTTCCTATTGCGGGTGGTTTTGGTGAAGTAATTATAGGACCATATGTTGTTTCAATTGTTTCTTCTTCAAATATGCCTTCCCACATATCATTGAGCATGGGTGTGTGTTTGATATTCCTCATCCATTTGGGGTAGTTTTCCTTGGCAGTGAGCACTTCTCTGACGATGGATTCCAAGGAATGCATATTTGTTGAAACACTCTACAATGAAAATATGTGCTACAAATAATAGTAGGTGTATGTCTATAGTATCTGCTACCATTGAGTACAATAAGAAGGGTAATCTCTTCCGCAATAAAATATGTGCACTACACTACTCTATACAAAATGCACAGCTATAAGTAACTACAAGGAACTTAATACAATATAATCGTCTTTAAAAACTATGAATTACTATGACTTACAATAGTTTGTATGAAAATATTACAGTATAGTCTAAACTTTGGTGGACTATAATGCTAGAATATTTTAATCCGAGAATCGAAACATTAACAATGATGAGTCACAATGTCTATCGATTTTTCTTCAGTCATAGAAAATAATTTTGAATATCACGTTGTCTACTTTTACAAATATTTCCAAGAATTCAAGCATCTAAAGAAAATGTGACAACTTGAATATTTTACACACACTAAATACAAACATACTTCATTATCATTTTTTACTTCTTTTAGAGCACTTCACTATCTTATTTATATGTTTCAAAAGAATGACATATTCAATGGCTACCCCCATAACGTCTTCACCACAAATATTTCATAACCATTACAGGAATAAAAGAACAAATTTACATGTGAAGCATACACTATCGTTTTAGCCTAATCGTGCAGAGATACTAGTTGTGTGAAGTGAATAGACTCATGTGAGAAAATAGGGAAGATGTATTCCTCTATCATGCAAATATGGGTTGTTATCCCTCTATTTTACCCATTCTCTTTGATGACTATGTTGGAATCTGGATGTTTTATTTTTCATGTATTCCTTCATGCACCTTTCATCATACTTATAATCCCTAGTAGTCTTTCCAGTTCT
Organism: Pseudotsuga menziesii; assembly: GCA_001517045.1. Lineage (NCBI taxonomy): Eukaryota > Viridiplantae > Streptophyta > Pinopsida > Pinales > Pinaceae > Pseudotsuga > Pseudotsuga menziesii. The sequence goes on from LPNX010277105.1 coordinate 720,786, forward strand.
TAGATTTACATGTGAATGTGGAGGCTCCAAATTTCCACAAAAATGTATTTAATTGTGAATGAATACTACCAACACATTCTTCATGTTCTCAACATTAATGTTTATGAGTGGAAAAAGGTCATGTTTTCCCTGACTTCCATCAAAGGAATTGGTCTACATTTGGCTTACCTTTTCTGCAAAAATGGGATACAAACAAGAGAGATGGAAAGCACACCAAGACTACTTATTGTAGGAGATATGTAGACTACAGTACTCATTTGGTAATAGACTCCATGCATTGTGGTCGCAATAGATAGCAGACATTGTAGGATAATGTGCACTCATGGGGGGTTTCTTGAAATAAACAAAAACACAGTGGGGGATATGTAGAATTAATATGGTAGAATATGGCAGGACTAGAGGATAGAAAGTGGAGAATATGTAGGACTTGAGCAAGGAACGTTAGGGTTTTAGATCTGAGAACAAGCAGGGGGATAGGGAATCTACCAGGGAAGAGAAAACTATCCAAAAAAATGGATTTCCGTGCAAACAAGGGATTCGTTACAACTTTAAGGCCTTCAGAAAAAAATACAATATTGATTTCATTTCATTGATCTCAATCACATGTTTCTTCATTGTGAATGTGAATCACATGTTTCTGCATTGTGAATGTGACTCTTGGCTTTAAAATTACAAAATTTGTGTGGGCGACTCTTCATTTTATTCAAAAACTAAAATGAATGCATATTCACAATATTTACAAGTGGATAATAATCCCAAAGGATTAGGTATACAACACACCTTTATTGATGGCTTATCATATATCTCTTGGGTATACTTTATTAAGTACAAGAGTTAGATATTTTCTACTTTTAATCCCTTCAAAGTTTTTTTTAGAAGTAATCATCTCTTTCTATAAAGAAAATATATACAAATTATTGGTGGGGGAGTATGTCAATCAAGCAATAAAATATTTATGTAGAGAACATGACATTGAATGTCAACATTATTCTCCCTACACCCTCAACAAAATGTCATTGCTGAAAGAAAAAAATGGGCATTCAAGGATATGGTCAATTTCATGATTTAGTCCATGAACATGGCACCTTCTTTATAGGATGAGGCGGTGAAATGTGTAAATTACATTCAAAAATACATGTTTCATAGGATAATTTTGAATATGAATCCAGAGGAAGCTTATACCCATATAAAACCCTATATTTCTTATTTCATGGTATTTGGCAGTCAATCATGGGCCCTAATTCCATATATGAAGTGAAAAGATATGGAGAACAAGAGTCAATTACTCAATTTTGTTGGTTATTGTGAAGATATGATGGCATACAGGTTATTTTATCGTTTTTATAAACATGTATTATTTAAAAGGTTTTTTCATTTTTATGAGTACTTCAACCTAAGAGTTTCTCCTAATCATCCCATATATTATCTTGCAGATAATGGTTAATACTGTGATGGAATTTTTGATTTTGCATAATACAAAGATGATGAAAATTTTGTTGTTGCAAATCACACTATTGATGATGAAAATCAACAAGTATAAAATATTCCTAAAGTTTCAAATTTTCTAGGATAAAATATTCCTTCAATACCATGTTATCAAGGAAATTTTTTCAAGAAGAGCCTTCATGAATGAGAATTTTTTTGGATCATGTAGATAAACAATAGAAGTGGAAATAGATTCTTGGAAAGTAGTGGCGGTATCTAAAAACATCATTACAACACTTAAACACCACAATCCATGCTCCAATGATGATGATAGACCGATGTAAGATACCATATATAAATAGGTTTGGATATGAACCAAACCAACATCCATGGGACCACATAGTGGTAATTAACCATAAATATCCATAGATCGTGTGTTGGAGGAACAAAAAATGGACAGAAGTAATTATATTTTAGTCACTGGCCATACACCTTTAACATAAAACTCCTTCGATCCAATAGGGTGGGATCACTAAAGAACCATAGCTTCCAAAGCCCCCCATAAATTCATATTGGAGGAAAGAACAAATTACACATCATTCCCCCCTTAATTTGATCTGAAATTCAAACACTGGTCAAACCTGGTATAGTAATACTTCTGGAAGAAGTCCAAAACACTGTCACCTTCGTCATCAAAAATCAATGCAGTTGTGTAATCCATCAATCAAACTTCCAATCTATTGTCCAAAACAGTCCCACTCAAGCTGTCGACTAGACAATAAGACAAGACAACCCATTTGATCAATAACCAAAAATAAAGGTAGTCTCTATTATTAATACAATATAATTTCATCCATTAGTTAGGTACGTGTATCAATACTCAATCAAATATCCCAACAAATAATACATCCACTCAGTCAAACATAATTCATTTGGTCTCAGCAAGTTCATTTGATTCAAAAAGAAATAGTCTAGTCAATAATAGTTGAGTTTACATAGTAAATAGATTCAATTCCTCCCCGACTTAAGAAAAATTGAGGGAGAATACAAATAGAAATATCAATATCAGTTGAAATTCAATTGAGGAATGATCCACTCAAAACTTCAGGTGACTTCCACCACTGGTCAACTCTCAGTCAACCACTCACAATTCAATCAACGATGATGCATATCAATTGAATCTTAATCGACTATATTCTCTATTCAAATCACAATCAACTGTTATATTTGGTTGAAACATAGTTGAACACTACAAAGCATTCAAAAAGTGCAAGAGGAACAATGTACAAAAATATAGTCGAAGATACACATATATATCAAGTCCTCAAGCATATGTTCAAATTATTCCATGACCATTCATCAATCCAACCACAGTCTCTCCGATTAGTCGACAATGATCCATGGTTCTATATTTCATGCCTTTTTTGCATTTTTCTGAAAGCATAGTTTCCATCTTTCCAATAATTGTGATTCTTGGTGAAATTCCTATGATTCTTCTTATGAGGATGACTATATGGCACAAATTTTTCTTCTAGAAGAACAAGTAATGTAGGATGAAGATCTAGTTCCTTGAAAAAAACATATAATCCCTAAACATTACTAGTAATGCCATATGCAAAAAAAATTCTTAATTTATGGCTCATTAGAGACAGCTAATTCATCTGTTTTTTCAACGTGATCGACAACAGGTTGTTTTTCCAACAAATCAGTATGAAAACCTCTAGAAACAAACAAAACTCTTCTAGTGTTAGAAAAATAGGTGTAGCAGTATTATATCCAAGACATTTTCTTAGCGACTTCAATTTAGAGGTAATAGGAACAATAATACCATGTCCATTATTCCTAGTTCCTCCTCTAATTTATCCCATATTTCTTAGTACTCACGACTTTATACATGTAGTTTTCTTCTCTAAACTAGGATAAATAACATCAATATCCAACATATCATGAGATAAAATAACAACATCATTAACATATTTCTTACAAACAGTTGAGATACAAGCAATATTATCAAAGGTAGAAGAAGAAATAGGTGATACTGGCATCTCAACAACATCAACAGACTTATTTCCAACTTCTTGCAGTCAATTGTTTTGTAATTCAAGACTCTACTTGTACTCCTACAAATCCTTGATAGTCTCATGTTTCTCTACGAGATGCAAAAACAAATCATCGTAATATTCCTTTAAAGCTTAATATTCATCAAAAAAGTGGTTATTATCTTCTTGAAGAGAGGTATATTTTTCATGAAGCTCATGGATAGAGGCCTGCAAATGGGTAGCCTCATTAGCTAGTTGGGTATTGTCTTTTTCCAATCTACAAATATTATCCTTTGGGACATCAATTTCTTTATGAGAGAGGGATTTCACTTCTAGAAAATAGCAGTCTAGAAAAGAGAATCTTCATCCTCTATCTAGGTACAATATATATTTAACTTATTCTTCAATCATCCATTTTTAGTCTTCAATAGAGAAACAATATTCTATAAGGTAATAACCTCCTATTGAAGTTGAGCATGGGATTCATGTAAGGCAACAACCTTCTTCTCATAAATCTCTTTCGATTTCCATAAATCCAAGGATTCATTTTCATCGAACATACCCATCTTTAATAGGTTTCCAATGCATATTTGAAGCACTATTGTCTCAATTTGCACTAGTAAAGCATATGCCAGTCAACCTTATAGTTGACCAAGCAAAAAATCTCAATGATAAGAAAACAACATAGCACAAGGCCTTCCTCTATGGATTATTCAACCAATATTTTTAAGATCCAATTCAATCCTTATTCATCCAAATGCCAAATAAATGATGGATTAATAAGTCAATCATTCAAAGGAAAATAGGCGTTGAATAATCCAAGTGCTAGTTGATAAAAAAAATGTTAGTATATTCTATTTCAACGACCTTTATGAATTCATTATGTCGATAGTTTCAAGATGCAATTTAGGCATTGAGTCGATTCACCATCTAGTCAAATCTTCCGGTTGATGGATCCAAAAGTAGAGTTCCCAATCAAATAACAATGCTCCACTAAACAAGCTATGGGATCATCAACCTAGTCAAATAACACTGAACACATTTCCATATCTTGTCATCTAGGGCACACCATAGTTCACCATTATTTCGATAACAACAATCCACCCAATGGTTGCATATTCATGCTTATAGAAGTTTCCTCACCCAAATCAGTGAGTACTCCAACAATGCGCTAAAATTTGAAAAAAAAGGAATTCAAATCATAACTAAATTTGGGTATGATGGTCAAAGTAAACAATTCGTCCTTCCCCTTGACTCCCCAAAAAATGCAGCTCATCAAACCACCATAATCTAATGGAATTCAGCCACTCTTCAAAACCTTTAATCATGAACCAACTAGCTCTGATACCATGTTGGATCAGGGAGATAAATGACATAAGTGACAACAAAGATTCTAAGAAAGTAGTGGTGGTGTCTAAAGACATTGTTACAACACTTAAGAGTAATGATACATGATCAAATGATGATGATTGACTGATCTAAGACACCATCTATAAATAGGTTTGGATATGGATAGGGACCACATAGTGGCAACTAACCATAAATATATATAGATCATGGGTTGGAGGACCCAAAAATGGACACATTATATTATATTTTAGTCGACGGTCGACCTCCTTTAATGGTTGGATTCCTTCAATCTGACAATGTGAGGTTACCAACAAACCATAGGTTCCAACAAAAAAATTATAGAAATGCCTATGTGCCTATTGATTTTAGTTATTTATCCAATCATCCTTCCCATAATTGTTCATAGAGAACTAGGAATCATGTTTTGATTCAAACCATTTATTCTAATCCACAATATTTTTTTGATGCTATTGGTATACTACAATGGAATACTACTATTATAGAAGAGTATTATTCCATGTTGAAGAAGCACACTTGAGACCTTGTTAGAACAAAAAATTTTCCACCTTACATGTGACATAACACCTCATCAAACCTATACATTATTAACCACTTTTCATTTCCACCACATCGGTCTTCATTGTTCCAAAATTCCTAAGTCAACCATAAAATTCCATTTTAAATATTCATTGGCTCATTAAATCCAAAAAATATGAGCCATATTGCCTACAATGACATTTTGGATATTTCGTTTTCCACCAAAAATGAATCTTGGAACTTACTTAAAACCATGTATAAGGATCTCAAAAAGCATGGAGAAGAAAAATAAACTTCAAAAAATAAAAAAACCAAAAAACCAAAAAACCAAAAATGGAAAAATATCCAATTGATCCTTATCTCTCTTTACTACCTATAGTGCCTATAAATTAACCATCAAGGTCCCTGATTACAAAAGAACTTATTCACATGTCTCCCATGCCATTACTCTTCCAAAATATTCCCTTGATATATGAAACTCCCTTGAGTATTCCCATTTTATCTTCGTTGGAGATCTACACCTCATGACGTGTCGCGGGAGAACGTCGGGTTGTAAGGAGACTAAGCGCACTCTTCTTCAGAAATTTGTAGGCGCCCCCATCACCGCTACTTTGAGGTAACCCTTGGTCCATGTCCATCACATATTTTTTAATAAAAAATAAAATTATTCTTTGACTCATTCAACATGTGTGTTAAAGAATGCATCCATTGTTAGTTTAGATTTAATTAATTGTCTTTAATTTCAGTTATATGCATGCTCAGAATAATTTTTATTTATGTTTGTTAGTTGTTAAATTTTCCATGTTCAAACTACTAATAAGGATTTATTAAACCTTAGCAGGTTCCTTTTGGCACATACTGGTTTGAAAAAACCAATAACAGTTTGGTGAATCCGTCTGGTTTGATCCATATCGATTCTTGGTTTTGTTCAACCACCTTTCTCTCTTAGTTTTTTCAACTAGTTTTTCTCTGTTTGTCTAATTTTTTGTCTGTTTGTTGCTATTTGAGTCTTTACAGTGATGAAACCTTCTTTATTCCACCCTTTGTTGATCAATCTCATCCTTATTTCTTCCAAGATGTCCTCTGCAATATTTTTGTCCGCACGCAAAAGTGCTAAAAATTATCTTTTTTGAACGAATATATATTTGCCTCTCGGACTTAGATTTGTGTGATTTGTTTTTACAAACCATGTATTTTATTGAGAGGAATTCATATATATAATTTTTTTTGTTAATTATGCTCAAAATTTACAGATATACATCTAATTTCCTCCCTCCAAAAATGAAAAATAAAAAGTGTAAGCAATAGTTTCTTAATTTTTCTTAATAATTTTTCTATGCTTTCAAAATTGAATGCTTAGTCATATCATTTTTATGTTGAAGTGATATTTTCAAGAAAATTAAAAACTTAGTATTGGAAAATTTTCATTTCTGTTAAGCACTTATTTTCTCATTGATATGTTGTACACACAACAAGTGCACATAAAACACTCCCTAAGTTAAAATAACATTTGTTCATGCCATTGGTGAAGCCTTAAAATAGACCATAACTCAACACACATTAACCTCACTCGAGGAAATTAAAAGAACATTGTAGTTAGGTGGGGAACAAGGAGTAGGAATCTAAACAATTCCCCTTTTCTATTCACATTTAAAACATAGTTTTTGACTCATAGGGAACCAAAATCCCCTACTAGTTTTTGGCACCGTTGAAACCGATTTGTCGAAAGGCCTCTCCATTAGGAGGGTAAGTCATGATATTGGTTATAGAAGGCTAGGTGAAATGTCTCTTTCCACTTAGTTATGAATGACACCTACTCATAAACCTTGTTGCATTTACTGACGACCATACTGGTGGTCACAACAATATTTGAACCCAAAATCCGGCGAGAAAATACGATGCAATCCAACGAAATTGACCCTGCCATCAGATTTCACCTTTGTAATTACAAAATTTTTCGTTCTTTTTTTAAATTTACTCCAGTTTCTGTCAGATATTTGAAGATCATCGAAATTTTACGATAGACGTCAGTAATCCGATGAAAGTCATTGGATATTTGACTTCTGCCTTTGAAAATATGACACCAAGATTACAATGGTAACTATGCTAATTTCATCGGATATCTGATGTGAAATTAGTTTTAGAAACTCTATATCAGTAATATTCCAACATGCTTTTTATACAAGAAACGATTTATGGAAGTTATAATATTCACACGGATTGTTTTACATATAAAAATCCACAATTATTTCAATTGTTACTGTGATTAAAAATAGTGAAGTGTATACCTTGATTTTTTAAGATCGATAATCATTAGTCAAGCTTGATATCAGAAAATGTCATAACATAACAATATTCCTGATCCACACAATCAAAATTGTGAATTACTTGCTAGATTGTGGGATGGACTCAAAATAAAGGGTGACGGGAAATGTTATTTTCCATGTAGTCAATGCAAGGGATTTAAAAGAAGAAGAATAAATATCACAAAAACTAAAAGACATTGTAGGGAATATGGACATGTTGAGGGGGGACATCACTATCATCCTTTGCTAAGTTTTTCATTATATATGTCTTTATATTGATTGGTTCTGTAAATGTATGTATGACTTTAATGTGTCTCGTGTTAACTAATATCTTTTGATGGTTTCATGTAATTATAAAGGAAAGACCTCCTACATCATATCTCCCAGAGGATGTTCTTTTAAAACAAGCATTGATGGTGTTAGAATAATCAACCCACAGTTAGCTACCTTAGACATTAATTATCTCCATTTTTGTCTTATTTGCCTAGTTTCCATATTCCACTCTATGCAAGTTGTCCTCCACATGTCCTAGATGGTCAAACTTGCTAAAACTAAGTCATGGAGCACTTGGGAAACCTCTAGTTGGAATAATTTCTACTTTATTCTTGTCCTTCCTAGTGCATATCTGCTTTTTCTGCTTTATTGTTGCTTTTACTGAGTTTTAAGGCAATTGGGAAAGTTTGACTAGGTGAAGTTAACTTGTTTTTTGTCCCCATCATCCTCCAATATTTTCTCCTCATAAAAGCATGTATGAGTTTTCCTTCCATCACCTATTATCCTCCCTAATTTATTTTGCCAATTTGTGAGCTCCTAGACAAATTTGGAAGTTGCTTTATGCACCTATGGGGGATTTGCTTAGTTTTAGTAAGCCTTCTTTTGACCAATTCGAATGGCATCCCAATGCATTCAAATATCTCATGCAATTATTTATTGTGGTAGCCTATGACTTCACAAGGTTGGCTATTTTACTCTTATTCAATATAGATTAGTGTTCTGCTCCATATTCAATCTCCTTTGTGTGTAATTTGCATGTGTAATTGGAAATTTTTGTGAGTGTAATTGTTCTAAAACCTGGGTTCAATTTCGACATGGTATTAGAGAATTTGTATATCGATTTATCTCCTTCCATATTGTTATTTCAGGTTTGAATTCATTGACTGGGAGCATTCTGCTGACTGAAGGGACAATTTCTGAGCTAATCAATCTCAGAAGATCATCTTGAATCCATTTAATTTATTTGAATGGAAATCAGAGATGGAGATACTGTTGAGAGTGAAAGGCCTCTACAGAGTTACTATGGAAATAGAAGCAGATCCCAATGCAGCTATAGAGAAAATTAAATGGCACAACAGGAGGGATGAGGCCTATGGTCTCCTGTGTCTGAGCATATCCAGAGACCTCCTTTTCCATCTTGATGGATTGACATTACCAAATGAAGTATGGGAGAATATTGTTGAGATTTTTGGTAAAATAGATGAGATGAGAGGAAATAAAATCAAGAATGAATTGATCTCCTTGAGTCCCAGCAGCTTCGAATCCCTGCAACTCTATTTTTCCAAGTTTAAAGCCCTTGTTTTGCAGCTAAAACAGTGTGGAATCGAAAAGAAGGAGGAGCAACTGGTTTTGGCCATACTCTCGAAGCTTGGCCCTGACTATTCAGTGTTTGTTTCAACCTTCCATGCCACCAAATTGATAGCTCTAGCTTGGAAGATGCCTAAACTTGCAAAGTTCATGGAATCTCTCACACAAGAACAAGATAAATTGGTGATGATGGGCACCATCAAACCTTCCAAAGACCAAGCTTTGGTTGCTGGAGATTCAAGGGTGGATTCAAAAGGAAAGAAGAAAGCTAAGAATCCACCTGAGCAAAAGAGGGAAAATAAAAAGTCTCTAGAGGATCCCCAAGGTTCTAAGAAGAACCCCCAGAAGAAGAAGAACAAAGGAGAAATGAGCAAGTGCACATACTACAGTAAGGGAAATCATCCTGAAAGCTCCTGCATGAAGAAGCAAATTGACATGCTGACCCAAATCCTAGAGAAGAATGGTATCTCCCTTCCCGATAGCTCAAAGAAGAGGGAAGGAGGATCAAATTCAGAAGACAGAGAAAGAGTTCATGCATTGGTTGCTGGCACATCAAGCTCACCTAGTTTCATCATTGATTCTGGAGCTTCAAGACATATGGTTTCGACCAAGGAGGCATTCACCTCACTTGACATGTCGAAATTTCAACCAATAGTACTGGGAGATGACTCTCTCAATGAAAGTTTGGGCAAAGGGAGGATTGATCTTGACCATGGTAAGTTCAGCAATGTATTGTATGTTCTAGGTCTTTCCTCTAACCTCTTATCAGTGTATCAGATGATCCACACAGGGTCTCCAAAGAAGTTCATATTCTCCCCTGATGAAATTGAGATCATAGAGATCTCAATTGGTAAATTCATTGCAAAAGGAGTTTCAAATCACACTTCGAAGGTATACATGTTTTCACATTTTCTACCCTACTCAAACCCCTCTGCTCTTCTGATTCATGCTAACGAGGAAAGCAAGCTTTGGCATGAAATATTTGGCCATCTTAACTATAAGTATCTTTCTTATCTTAGTGAAAAGGAAATGGTCATAGGGTTACCAAATATTAAGTTTTCCAAAGGAGTCTGTCAAGGTTGCATCTTAGGAAAACACCCAGAGCATAAATTTGAGAAATCTAGTCATGAGAGAACCTCTGCACCTCTTGAGTTGATCCAGAGTGATGTTTCTGGTCCATTTCCTCATATTTCAATGATTTAGGCCAAATATGAATTGAAATTCATAGATGAATTTTCCAGGTTTTGCTGGGTTTACTTCCTGAAAAACAAGTCTGAAGTTTTTGGCCTCTTCAAAGTCTTTAAGGATTTGGTTGAAAACCAGTCTGGGAGGAAACTCAAGGTCTTTAGATCTAACAAGGGTGGTGAGTATGTCAAGTCTGAGTTAATTCAATATTGTGTAGATGTAGGTATTCAGATGCAACATTCTATCCCTTACACACCACAACAAAATGGTGTTGCTGAGAGGAAGAACAGATCACTGAAAGAGATGGCAACCTGCATGATGGAGGCTAAGAATTTTCCACCAAAGTTTTGGGCCGAAGCTATAAACTGTGCAGCCTATATCCAGAATAGGGTGCCTCATAAAACAATTGATGTTATGACTCCTTTCGAAGCATGGAGTGGGCACAAGCCAGATGTGACCCATTTCAGGATTTTTGGCTCAAGGGCTTGGGATAGAATTACAACAGAAAAGAGGAAGGATTTTCAGCCCCAAAGCCAAGAGTGTATATTTGTTGGGTACTCTGAATATTCAAAAGGGTACAATCTGATCAATTTGAGCACAAACAAATCCTTCATTGAAAGGAGTGTTCAGTTCCAAGAAGAGACTTTAGCAACAATTGAAGTTGGAGAGTCTTCTTCACCACCAGAACCACTGAATGTAAGTGAAGAGATAAATGAGTTTGCTGATTCTGATATGTCTGATAATGGTGATTTAATTGCAGATCCTAACAGTCCTACAAGACCAAAATGGGCAGCAAAGACCATTCATGCAGTTGGGGAACTAGTTGGGGAACTAGTTGGAAATCCTAGTGATTCTAGGAGGACTAGATCTCAGTTTGAGAGTGCCCTGTGTATGAAAGATCCCTTGTTTGCAGAGAAATGCTATCTGATGGTTGAATCAGACCCACAGACATATGAATATGCATCACATGATCCAATATGGAAAACAACCATGAAAGAAGAAATCAGCTCACTCCAAAAGAACAACACTTGGGAGCTGGTTGATCTTCTCCCAGGGAGGAAGCTAGTTCAATGTAAGTGGGGTTTCAAAACCAAGTTTTCTGCTGATGGTTCACTTTTAAATATAAGGCAAGATTGGTATCCAAGGGATACTCATAGGTACATGGCATATACTACAATGAAACCTTTGCACCAGTGGCAAAGATGGATTCCATCAGGCTAGCCTTAGCGATTGCAGTTTCAAAGCAGTGGGAGGTACATCACATGGATGTGAAGTGTGCTTTCTTGAATGGAGATATTACTGAAGAGATTTACATGCAGCATCATCAAGTCTTTGTTACTAATCCATTTCTTGTGTGTAGGCTAAAGAAATCATTGTATGGGCTTAAGCAAGTTCCCAGGGCTTGGTATGCCAAGATTGATGGCTTTTTGCTATCATTGAATTTTGTTTGATGCAAGTCTGATCCTAATGTTTATTTGAAGCTGATTCATGGTTCTTTGATGATTATTGTCTTGTATGTAGATGAAATTCTCATTACAGGAAGCTCAAAGGATGAAATTGCCTCCTTGAAGGATGCAATGAACCATACATTTTCTATGACTTATTTGGGGTTATTGAGCCAATTCTCGGGTCTCGATATTGCTCAAACCAAACATGGAATAAAATTACATCATTCCAAGTATGCTTTGGATTTTCTGAACAAGTTCAACATGAAATATTGCAAGCCAAGCAAGACTCCATTCCTTTCAGGAGTTAAGCTTGAAGAAGCAGATTCTTCACCTATGGTAAATAATACACTGTATAGGCAACTGATTGGGTGTTTGCTGTACCTTACACATACTCGACTTGATATTTATTATGCAATAATATTGGCTTCAAGATACATGGATCATCCTCATGAGATCCATTGGAGAGCAGCCAAAAGGATCCTTAACTTTGTTTAGGTAACAAGGACTCATGGGATCTTCTACAAAGCTAAATCTGATCTTGATTTGATTGGGTTTACTGACAGTGATTGGGTAGGTGAAAACACAGATCGAAATTCAACATCAGGATATGTGTTCATGATTGCTGAAGGACAAATCTGCTGGAAAGAAAGAAACAAAGTGCCATTGCACTCTGATCTACAGAAGCAGAGTACAGAGGAGTTGTAAATGCAGCAACTCAATGTTTATGGTTGCAGGGGTTACTTGGTGAGTGTGGCTTCGAATCAGAATACTCAACTACTATCTATTGTGTTAATAAGAGTACCATTTGAATATGCAATGATCTAGTTCAAAGATAGAGAACCAAACACATTGAGATCCATATGCACTACATCAGATAGCTTGTGCATGATGGCACCATTCACCTACTCTTCTGTTCATCTTCAGAACAAGTAGCAGATATCTTCACCAAAGTTTTTTGTGAGAAGAATTTCAGCAATCTCAAATCACTGCTGGGGATTGTTGATCATGCTGTGAATCATGATTGATGACAATATTTTCAATTTTTGTTTTACTGTCCATGTTTAAGGGAGAATTTTTCCCCTGGGTTTTTGCCTCTTTCCTTGGTTAAATGGACATGCAGTATGTAAAGGGTGACTAAGCTTTGTTGCTAGGCCCTATTATTTTCTGATATTTTACTCATAATTCAAGCTTAAGGGGGGTGTTAGAATAATCAACCCATAGTTAGCTATCTTAGACATTAATTATCTCCATTTTTGTCTTATTTGCCTAGTTTCCATATTCCACTCTATGCAAGTTGTCCTCCACATGTCCTAGATGGTCAAACTTGCTA
>LPNX010277105.1:734021-750716 GCA_001517045.1 Pseudotsuga menziesii
GGAAACCTCTTGGAATCATTTATTTTTTATTTTTGGCCTTCCTAGCGCATATCTGCTTTTTTCTGCTTTATTGCTTCTTTTACTGAGTTTTAAGGCAATTGGGAAAGTTTGACTAGGTGAAGTTAACTTGTTTTTTGTCCCCATCATCCTCCACTCTTTTCTCCTAATAAAATAATGTATGAGTTTTCCTTCCATCACCTATTAGCCTCCCTAGTTGATTTTTCCAATGCGTGAGCTCCTAGACAGATTTGGAAGTTGCTTTATGCACCTATGGGGGATTTGCTTAGTTTTAGTAAGCTTGCTTTTGACCAATTCGAATGGAATCCCAATGCATTTAAATCTCTCATGTAATTAATTATTGTGGTGGCCTATGACTTCACAAGGTTGGATATTGTACACTTATTCAATACAGATTAGTGTTCTGCTCCATATTCAGTCTCCTTTGTGTGTAATTTGCATGTGTAATTGGCAATTCTTGTGAGTGTAATTGTTCTAACACCTGGGTTCAATTTCCACAGATGGAACATGGAGCTATGAATAATGAAGAACAAGTTAATCATCATATTGAAGAAGATGATGATACTAATAACATAGTTGAAGATGATAGTTCAAATACATCAATCCATGATACATTCAATGTGATAATGGATGATGATGACGATCATCATGAAAATGATGAATTTGATGATGTTCATGATTTACCTCTTCTTGAGAAAGCATAAAAACCCATTTATGAAAGCTCCAACACAAATATTCTCTTTTTTGTATTATTGATAACGAAATTGAAGGTTATGAATGGTCTTTCAAACACATCAGTCACACATATGTTAAGGTATGGAATATATTCCATCACATATATATGATTGTGATAAAGGTTATATTGTTCCTCTGATAATTTCATTGTTAATTCATAAGTAAAATTAATATTGATGAAACATGTTTCATTAATATTATTTATATATTATATCAACTAGTTTTTTACTTTAATTTGTTGTAGCTTGATAGCTGAATTTTTGTTACCAGCGTCAAATATTTTACCTTGCACATATAGATATTTATTTGTCATTGTGAAATACATTGGAATGCAATATGAAGCAATTGATGAATGCCCCAATGACCATATTATACTTTATAAACAACATGAATTTGAAATAGAATGTCCAGAATGTCGTATCAGTAGATATCAAACAGATCAGGTAACAAAAAAAGTTCCTCACAAGGTTCTTCATTATATTCCCATCATTCCACATTTTCAACGACTGTTTAGGTGCAAAAACATAGCACAATTTATGGATTACCATGCACGTAATATAATTCAAGATTACATTCTTCAAATTCCTACAAATGGTTTTTCATTTAGAGATATGGAGGAAAAATGGCCACACTTTAAAGAAGAACCTCGTAATGTTAGGATTTCTTTGGTAGAAGATGGTGTCAATCCATATGCAGAGAAGAGATCTATTTACTTGGTGTGACCTATTTTCTCATCAAAAATAATATCCGTCCATGGTTGTCAATAAAGAGGGAGCACATAATGTTGGCAATAATTATTCTAGGTATGTGTCTACAACAATTGTTTTTTAATATAGTGGCATCTCATTTGTAGTATTTTGTTTCATAATGTCTTTTCTTTCTTTTACTGATGTACATTATTTATATATCTTAATGGTTGTAATAATTATATATTTTATATATTCAAATCAATCAGGTAAGTACCAAGTTAAAGATATGAATGTATATATCGAAGCTCATATTGAAGAACTACTAAAGATATGGAATGACATCACTATGTATGATGTATCTAGACCAATATAACAAAGGCAATTTCAATTCCATGAAATGCTTGTATCGATAGTACATGATGCCCAGGGTTAACCCATTTTTGTGGTATGTAATTATAATGTTGACTTTAATAGTATTTAATTTTATAAATTAATTGATATATTATGCATGCATGTTTTTTAAATAATCCATTCATTTTTATAATTATAATTGAGAATGTTAATCCATTGACTCATTATGTATGTCTTCAAACAAAGAAAAAAATTGCATGTCCAGTTTGTGGTCCTAAGATCAAATCTCGTCGTTTAAAAAAATTATGAAAGGTGGTGTTTGATGAGTATAGGCACTTCGTCTCTAAGAATCATATGTATTGAACTACTGATAAACATATATTCAATGGGAATCGATAGATTGCATTAAAACTGCAGAGAATGACACCTCACCTATGGAAGTTGCAATATGATAGAAATCGTCAAGGTAAGTAAAGATAAAATTGTCTATCGATCATCATATATGAAATGTTTTGAATATTTTTTAATTATGTGTTGTTTACTATAATTGACATTGATTTTTGTAAATTATTTATAAATTATGATTCATGATGGTCGTCGTGCTTATGAAGGCCTTAATGGGCTTCCATGAGGAATGAAAAGTTATCTTAAATAATTTAGTAGGTTGTTGTACTATGAGAACCTACAAATTGCTCATTCTTTTGATACAATGCATATCAAAAAGAATGTGGTTGAAACATTATGGCGAATATTGGATCTAAGGAGCGACAAAGAAAAAGTTGTCAAATTTTGAAATGACATTAAGGAAGCCAATCATGCAATGACATATGTCATTAAATTACATAGAAACCAAGAAAAAATTAATATAAAATCACTTCCATGGTTGTTAACGGAGTAGCAAAGCAATTTTGTAAAAGAAATCATACAAAAAAATAAATTTCCCACCGGATTTTGTTCAAACATTAACAATATCATAACCAAAAAAGGTGATTTTACGGGGGTGAAAACGCATGATTGGCATGTATTCATTAAGGTAATATTATGGTATATATATATATTTCTATGCTTTTTTATTATCGTGCATATTGTTGATATTTGTTTGTCTACTTTTTGAAAAAAAATAATGAAACAATTTTTATATTGTTATAGTATGTTATACCTCAATATCTCCCAGACAACTTCAACAACAATTCCAAACAAGTTATATATGATCTTGGAAAATACATGAGGTAAGTAGCGATATTTTCCATGTATAAAGTGTTTGTTTAATCCATTGTAGAACTGATATTTGATATTTATTTTTATAAACATTCTGTAAAATAATGTTTTTTTTTAAATCTTGTGATTTTTTTGCATCACTTGTAGATGGTTGTCATCTAAAGAAATACATAAAGAATATATAAAGTATTGGAGGATATAAATTATGTCTCTGATGTGTCAAATGCAAAAGCATACACCTTTAACATTTTTTCAATGCACAAGAACACTAACTCATACACCAAGTTGAGGAGATTGAATTGTGTGGACCTGTACACTCAATGCCCATGTGGATAGTTGAGAGGCACTTGAAATTTTTGAAGGGATTGGTTAGAAAATGAGCATGTCTTGAGGTTTCTGTGGTGGAGGGATATATGGTATACCAAAACATGGTGTATATTAGTGAATACCTTCCTAAATTAGAATCAAAGCTCAATTTAGGTTGCATTTGTGATCCAGACTCCAATAACAATTTTGAAGGGGAGTACTTCACTGGGAAAGGTAGATCGAGGAAGGTGAAAGGTAATTATTAGCTAGTGGAGATTAATTATAGTAAATTTCATTGTTGAATTTTATGTATATATCATGCTTATTTCATTTTTAATATTCAATATGCATCAATTGAAAGTGTATACATGCATGCTAAGTGAATATACATTTGTAGTTAATTGTAATTTTACTTTCATGAAGTAGTTGGTCATGAGTGGGATGCACTTCATCTATACATGGCAAAGAATCTTGATTGGATGAATATATGGATTGAACGATGTGAACAATCCGGTCATGGAATATCATGGGAAGGTGTGGCTTCATTGGTTAAAGTATCTCATTGCAATGGAGATACCAATATTACAAAAAGGGAAATCGATTTAGCATATGGCTTAAAAGATAAGCATGCAAGCATATTAATTAGCCATACTATTTAATTTTTTTCAAATATATTGAGGTACACGTTCATTTCTTTCCATGCATAGCATAAACATGAACTTAATCATGATCAATTTAGGATGTAACATTTATGTGTATGGCTTGTTGCAAGTAAGACACCATAAGTCTATGTGGTGCAATGGTGGTAAAGTTCGCATCAAAAAATTGGATGAAACAAAGAAAACTTTTGATTTTGGGATAACAACAGTCTTTGAGGTTACCAATGTTTCCTCTAGAAGTGACAAACATCCAGAACTCTCATAAAATTGGTACTATGGGTATTTGGAAGATATTATTCAATGTGATTTTAACTCCTTCAAATTAGTTATGTTCATTGTTAAATGGTATAGGTTACGATTGAATCAACATGATCCCTATAGAACTATTAATGAGCATGATAATGGATTTACCATGGTTAATACAATGTTTTTTTATCCATGTACGGATCCCTATGTTCTTCCAAGCCAATTTGAATAGGTATTTTACTCTAAGGTTCTAGGTAAAGGGGGTTGTTCATTTTCCATGAGACATTATCCAAGGGGAAGGCAGATAAAGTATAATATTGAGGAAGATAATGAAGATGGTCTTTCAAAAGAATAAAATGTAGAGGATGATCAACATGACTTAGAGCATCATGTTCTAGAGGAATATGATGAAGAATTCATTGAATCGGATGATGTAGCACACAATGCCCATGAAGACGATATCTATGATGACATGATGATTGAAATTAACATTAGAGGAAATTTGAGGTCTAAAATGGACCTCCTAAGGAAAATAATAAAATAATAGTTAAAATAATAAAATAATCATGTTATTAATTTTGGAGGAAGAATGAAAAAAACTACTTTTTTTTTGTATTTTCGACATATCTCCTTGTGGTTTTACTCAAATTCTGAGCATGAGAGTGCGTTGGATGCAGAATTTAATTCTGCATCTAACGAGTACCCACACTGCATACTTTTGATGGACCCCACTACCCCAAAAATAAGAAATACTTGAAAAAATGTGATGATGATGATGTCATCATCACATTTTTTCAGGTATTTCTTATTTTTTGGGGTAGCGAGGTCTGTCAAAAGTATGCAGTGTGGGTATCATCATCACATTTTTTTAGGTATTTCTTATTTTTAGGGTAGCGGGGTCCATCAAAAGTATGCAGTGTGGGTACTCGTTGGATGTGGAATTGAATTCTGCATCAAACGAGTTCTCCCGCTTGGAATTTGAGTAAAAACACAGGGAGATGTGTCGAAAATATGAACAAAAAAGTAGTTTTCTTTTATGACAAATATGTCAATTCAACCATTATGGTTGACTCATTTTGTTGAAATCCTATTGGTCCTTGAATTTCAACTCACAAAATTTATTGTTGGCGCGTTTTCTTATAAGGCCCATTTTAGACCCCAAATTTCCTCTAATGCATCGATGATGATGATGATATGGCCAATCCTTATAATTTTGAATCTCGATCAGATGATACAGATGACTAATTGGATGAAGAAAATGATGAAGTCCATTAAATTTTATGAGGTATGCCTTAATATATATGCTCCACTCTAGATATGAGGTATTTTAAGTTTTATTCACATTTTCTTGTATGTTGTCATATGCTATAAGACACATTGCTTCTTAAGTATGTCAAAAAACACATGAATAAATTTTTTTTACATAAATTTTGTTGGGTTATGGGGAATTGAGAGTGAAGAGGGGGGAGTGGCAGTTATATGAGATTCCTCCTTCACGTGGTTGGCCATATTTAGTAGAGAATATTAAATTATTCTTGAAAACAAGAGAAGCTTGGTAATGCAATGCTCTCATTGTTATCATCATCATCATCCTAATCCTCCTCATCATCATCACCATCATCATCATCATCATAATCATCATCATAATCATCATCATCATCATCCTCATCGTCATCCTTATCCTCATCACCATCATCATCCTCAATTCCTCATCATCATCACCATCATCATCGTCATAATCATCATCATCATCATCCTCATCATCATCCTCATCCTCACTGTCATTTTCAATGTCATCATCATCGTTGTCATCCTCGTCCTCATCATCGTCAACATTATCATCATTATCGACATCATCGTTGTCATCATCATCATCAACATTTCCATTGTCGTCATCATCCTCATCCTCATTTTCATTATCGTCATCACTATCATTATCATCATCATCATCCCCATCATTGTTGTCTTCATAATTGTCATTAATATCCTTATTATCACTGTCCTCATTGTCATCATGATCCTCATCCTCATCACCATCATCTTCATCATCATCACCATCAATGTCATCATCATCATCATCATCCACATCCTCATAGTCATTATCATCCTCATCCTCATTGTCATTATTGTCATCGTCATTGTCACCATTATCATCATCATCATCATTATCGTCATCATCATCATCATCGTCGTCATCATCATCATCCTCATTGTGATCATCATCATAATTGTCTTCGTCGTCATCATCATCATCATCATTTTCATCATTATCATCATCATCATCGTCATCATTGTCATTGTCATCATCGTCATTGTCATCATCCTCATCATCCTCATCCTCATTGTCATCATCATCATCATCATCATCATTATCATAATCATCCTCATCATTTTCTTCATTATCATCATCATCATCCCCATCGTTGTCGTCGCCATAATTGTCATCAATATCCTCATCGTCACCATCCTCATTGTCATCGTGATCCTTATCATCATCATCATCATCGTCATCGTCATCATCATCCTTTTCCTCATAGTCATCATCATCATCATTATCATCATCCTGTTAGTTTTTCAACATTAAGCTAGCATTATGTTAGGATCTTTACTGAGAGAATAACAAGTACAGTAGTATAACATAAGCACATCACAAGAGACAAGAGACACAAAGAGTTTTTCTCAGGGAAACCATAAAGGAGAAAACCACACAACTTCCTCAGAGATAGAATCAGCACCAAAACAGTAAAAGCCCCAAAGCAATAGTCTTCTTCTTCTGTCTAGTCCCAGTATTTCCTTCCTCACTAATGCACCACACTTGAGTGAGTGAATGATGTGTGTTACAAGTGATAAATAGAGAGGCTCTCATTCTCTATTTATATTCTTCCGTTCACTTGAAGTGCACTCAATCATGTCGTCCTAACTTAACAATTACTTACTAGAGCCTACATCTCGATGAGTGTATAATAGCCCTAGTGCCCCGAAACTATGGGGACTTTAACAATGACTTGATATGACTTGTTTACATTATTTATCCTCCTGATCGGAACATCAGGACATGAAACATGACTCAAATACATAATAGAAACATCCCAGAATAAACATCAGGTTACAATACATCAGATACATAGATGAATACATTCCGAAGTTACATATACATCAACACTCCCTCTTAACTAGGAAGGTATTCTTTCGACACAATTTTCAGCACTGGTCTTCTTCTCTGTATCAACTGGATCATCTCGTCATCAGTATCTTGAGTCTTCGGAGTCTTCAAGTCATATTTATCTTCAAGTCATATTCATCTTCAAGTCAGCTTCACTGGATCTGGATCATCATGGAACATCATCACTGGATCTGGATCATCTCTCGATCTGGATCAACATCACTGGACTAGATCTGGATCATCACTCAATCTGTATCATCACTACTGGATCTGGATCATCACTTGATCTGGATCATCACTGGCTGTCATCACTGGATATGGATCATCACTTGATCTGGATCATCACTGGTGCTGTCTCATGATTCTTCTCGTCACAGGAAGTTCTACAGAGCCAGCCCTTTTTCATGCTGGTTGTAGGCCTACCCATCATGTAGGTCTTTTCCCAGCACTTACATCTGACCTACTCATTAGAAAGGCACATCCATCCAGACAGGAACACATCCTATCACAGTGATGGAAGACTCCCATCTAGACAGGAACACATCCTATCACAGTGATGGAAGATTTCAGCACTTACATCTGACCTACTTGTCAGAAGGGCACATCCATCCAGACATGAAAACATCCTATCATAGTGATGGAAGACTCCCATCTAGATAGGAACACATCTTATCATAGTGATGAGATATTTCAGTACTTACATCTGACCTATTCGTCAGAAGGGCACATCCATCCAGATAGGAACACATCCTATCACAGTGATGGAAGACTCCCATCTAGAAAAGAACAGATCCTATCATAGTGATGAGAGATTTCAGCACTTACATCTGAGCACGTGGGAACACATCCCTCAGTCGCTCCAGAAAGGCTCTACACTTACATCCATCCAGACAGGAACACATCCTATCACAGTGATGGAAGGGCTTGCACTCACATCTGATCCTACGAGAACACATCCCAACAGTCATATTAGAATGGCCCCCAGTCCTCGACTAAGCTACCTGGTAACTGACCAGGCGTCTCCATTCTCCTAGAGAATGGCAGTTGCCCTTACATCCGACCTGCTTGTCGAAATGGGCAACACTCACATCTGACATGGAAGGAACTTAATCCTTTAGCCATGACAGAATGGTTCAGCCCTTACATCTGATCAAGTGGGAACACATCCCTCTATCACATCAGAATGGCTACTCAGTCCTACACTGAGTGATCCTGGTAACTGACCAGGTGCCTCCATTCCTAGAATGTTAATTGCCCTTATATTTGTCCTGCTCGACAGAATGGCCAGCACTCATATCTGACATGGAAGGAACCAATCCTCTCACCATGACAGAATCGCTCAGCCCTTACATCTGACCATGGAAGGAACCAATCCTCTCACCATGTCAGAATGGCTATGGGTCTTATCACTTTCTCTTGGAGGAAACCTTGATCTGGATAACACCAAGCTTCTCCTTGAAGTACTTGAACTTCATCCTAGCCAATGGATTCGTCAATACATCAGCTATCTATTCCTCTGTCGCAATATACTGGAGCTTCACTGCTCCTCTCTGCACCATATCCCTGATATAGTGGTACTTGATCTCGATATGCTTCGACTTGTCATGGAACACCGGATTCTCTGACAACTTCACGCAACTATGGTTGTCACAATGTATACAAGTAGCATCCAACTAGATATCAAATATATCAGACAGTAGCTTTCGCATCCATACTGCCTCACAACTAGCTGAGCAAGCTGCGACATACTCTGCTTCAGCTGTACTCAGTGCCACACAGGATTGCTTCCTGCTAAACCAAGAGATCACACCTGATCCCATACTGAAGCAACATCCTGAAGTACTCTTCCTGTCAATGGCACTACCTGCCCAATCTGAATCAACATAGCCCTCTAGGTTAATATTTTGATTCACATCGTACTTGAGCCCATAATCAACTGTACCCTTTAGGTACCTCAGAATATGCTTTGCAGCAGTCAAGTGAACACTTCTCGGATCTGTCAAGTGCTGGCTCAAGGTGTTCACAACAAAGAAAATGTCTGGTCTCGTGTTCGTCAAGTACATCAATGACCCAATCATCTGACGATACATCGTAGCATCAATCGACTCTGATCAAGCATCACTCAATAGCTTCAGGTTCGATTCCATAGGTGTGGCCATAGCTTTGCAATCCATCATCCCAAACCTATTCAGGATCTCTACTGCATACTTCCCTTGTCCAAGGAAGATTCCATCTGTACTCTGCCACACCTCCATACCTAAATAGTAATGCATCATCCCCAAGTCCTTCATTTCGAACTCAGCAGCAAGCTTT
Source organism: Pseudotsuga menziesii (assembly GCA_001517045.1). Taxonomy (NCBI): domain Eukaryota; kingdom Viridiplantae; phylum Streptophyta; class Pinopsida; order Pinales; family Pinaceae; genus Pseudotsuga; species Pseudotsuga menziesii. The sequence goes on from LPNX010277105.1 coordinate 743,720, forward strand.
CTCTTCGTATCAACAATCAACCCATATGTACCTATCACAATTAGATCATCTACATACAGTAGGAGTATCACTGGGTTGCCATCTTCAACCTTATAGTAAAGGTTGGAATCTGCTTTACTCTTGGTAAAGTCCAAACTGGATAGAAAGCTATCAATTCTTCCATACCAGGTCCTGGGTGCCTGTTTCAAACCATACAGGGATTTATTTAATCTGCATACATGAGACTCTCTGTCATTTGTCTCAAAACCGAGTGGCTGTTCTACATACACTTCCTCTTCTACTACACCATTCAAGAATGCAGTCTTGACATCCATCTGGTGTATCTTCCATTTCATCACTGCAGCTAGAGCGAGTACTGATCTAATGGAAGTGTATCTGGCTACAGGTGTAAAGGTCTCTTCATAGTCTACTCCCTCTTTCTGAGAGAATCCTCGAGCTACAAATATTGCCTTATACTTTTCAATGCTACCATCTGCAGCATGCTTAATCTTGTAGATCCATTTGGAAGTTACAACTAACTTCCCTTCTGGTCTTGGGAAAACATCCCAAACATCATTCTTCATGATCGATTGATATTCTTCGATCATAGCATCCTTCCATTCTTTCTGTTCTGCCGCTTCTACATAACTGGAAGGTTCTTTATCAATAAAATCACATAGTAAAGCTATATACCCGGAATTAGATCTGGTCCTCTTTCTTTCTCTGTGATTCTCTTCTGGAGCCCCATATCTTTCCGCACCTTGGATAAGTTCACGTACCCAAGCAGGTTTCCTCTTATGAGGATTCTTCTCCAGAGGTGGATCTACAGGTCTTTGTGGTTCCTCGAACTCTCGATCTTCTTCTTGAGCTTCTTCGTCCATGATTGTATCATGGATCCTAGGTACTTCTGCTTCTGCTTCTTCAGGTTCTTCAGCAAGTTTCTTTCTAGATTTGTTGTAAGTTGTACCTTCATCAAATGTCACATCCCTGCTGATGTCAATATTCTTGTATCCTGGAAAATAGATTCTGTAAGCCTTCAAGCTTTCTAAGTATCCCACAAATATGCCCTTCTTTCCTGAAGGATCTAAATTTGTTCTCTTCTCTTTTGGAATGTGTATGTACACGGGACAGTCGAATATTCTGAGATGGCTGACTTCTGGTTTCTTGCTAGAGAAGACTTCTTCAGGAGTCTTGTTCTCGAGTACTCTATGTGGAGTATGGTTCTGTACATACACCGCTGTTCTGGAAGCTTCCGCCCAAAGATGCATAGGAAGGTCTTGATCATGAAGCATTACTCTTGCAGCTTCCATGATAGTTCTATTCTTCCGTTCTGCAATCCCATTCTGTTGTGGATTATAAGGAGTGGAAAACTCCCTCTTAATCCCTGATTATTTACATAGCTCTTTGAATTCATTTGAAGTGAATTCTCCACCATTATCTGATCAAATGGTCTTGATCTTCTTTTCAGTATGGTTTTCGATCAAGGCTTTGAATTCCTTGAATTTGCTGAATACTTCATCTTTGTTCTTCATAAAGTAAATCCATGTCTTTCTAGAAAAATCATCAATAAAAGAGGTCTACATACATCGGAGTGGATGATTTCTAGAATGCTTTTGGCTTTTCTTTCGTTGCTGGGAAATGTCTTCTTTGTATTCTTTCCTTTCGCACAACCTTTGTAGACACCATCATGTTTGGCTTGAAATTTTGGAAGACCTTCAACAGCTTTGCTTGCAATAGGTAGTGCTCTGTAATGCACATGTGCAAGCCTTCTATGCCAAAGCTCATTTGGTTCTACTGTATCATGGATCAAGGCTTGTTCTGGATGACCCTTCAATTTGTACAAGCCTCCTTCTTGTTCTCCAATTACTACCACGTCATCGACGGTCTTTCCTTTTGGCCACATGACGACTTGACCATCTATGAATGCAACCCATATTCCTTTTGCATCCAATGCTGAAATGGATAGAAGGTTCTTCTTGAGTCCTGGAACAAACAAAACTTCTTTCATTGTTAGAGACTTACCAGAGTCTAGCTTGTATGAAGATTCCCCACTACCTTTTATTGGATATTGGTAGTCATCTCCTAGTTTCACCTTGTGAGGTGATTCATGTTCTGACCATCTTACAAAATATTCCTTGTCATATGTTTGGAAGCCCCACTGTCTATAAGCCAATCATCACTACCATGAGTAATGTTACCTGTGAGAGAGGAGATTAGAACATATTCATCCTCGCTTGAAGAATCTTCACTTTCATATCTGGATCTCTTCTTGGATAGTTCATCATCCTCTGCAGCATGAGCATGGTGTCTTATTTTTTTCTCTTCTTCTTATGAGATTGGTTCTTGCTCTTAGGACAATATTTTGCAAAGTGTCCTATCTCATCGCATGTATAACATCTTAATCTAGATAGATCCCTTTTAGGATGAGAGCTCTTACCTTTGGAGTAATGATGTTTTCTTCTTTCCTTCTTGGAGTGAATTGTGAGGGCTTGATCTTCACTACCCATATTTTCTTCTCGAGCTGCTATCCGAGATTCTTCTTGAGAGCATTCTTCCCATAGTCTGCTGAATTTGACTAACTTCTTCCTAGCATAGATTCCTTGGATGAAAGCATCCCATCACCTAGGAAGGCCATTCAAAGTAGTCATCACAATCTCTACATTTTCCACTTCGTCATCAATAGCTTCTAGTTGTTCCTTGATCTGAGAAACCCTTGTGAAGTATGACTGGATAGTTTCTGCATTCTGAATCTTCACATTCTTCAGTTGGTTCCTGAGGGTCATCTTTCAATTGATGTTCTTTCCTTCAAACAATTTGGTTAGGCCATCAAACATAGCTTAGGTGTCTTGAGAGAGGACACCTATGGAATAAGGTGATCCTTGATAGAATCAGTAATGATCCTCTTTTCCATAACCATCTTATTCTTATGTAATGCCTTTGCCTCATCTCCCTTTGGAACTGGAACCTCCTCATGAATGCAGGAGTCTAATTCATTCTCTTCCAGGACCAGGGAGATCCTATACTTCCAAGCTCGGAAGTTATCAGCTCCCTCAAGCTTTTCATCAATCTTGGTATGATGAGACATCTTTAAATGAGAACCTCAAATAGAAATACAAAGATTTTAGATCTTACCAGGTTCAAGATGTCGGATCTGAAACTTGAGTTGAAATCCTGCAGAGCTGGTTCAGGAGCAAATTAGGGTTTTGTTTTTTCAGAGTTCTGTCCACCCAAATCCCTTGAAATTTGTCCCTAACTTCGATTTTGGGGAGGAGATCAATCCAGGCCTGGGATCACTGAAAAATTCCTCTTCTGTAAAAAGCCCTAATTTTCGACCCCAGTGACAGGTCCAAAACTGAAAAACCTCAGAATTGGATTCTGTTTCGGCAGAAAGATGCGCCCTAAGGAGGAGAGTTGTTCCACCTTACTTTTGCTGAAAATCTGTGGAGGAAGGTCCACAAAATAGGAATCCCTAGTTCCCGCAGCTGCACAGTGTCTTCTTCTTAGGTTAGCTCTGATTCCATGTTAGTTTTTCAACATTAAGCTAGCATTATGTTAGGATATTTACTGAGAGAATAACAAGTACAACAATATAACATAAGCACATCATAAGAGACAAGAGACACAAAGAGTTTTTCTCGGGGAAACCATAAAGGAGAAAACCCCATAACTTCCTCAGAGATAGAATCAGCACCAAAATAGTAAAATCCCCAAAGCAGTAGTCTTCTTCTTCTGTCTAGTACCAGTATTTCCTTCCTCACTAATGCGCCACACTTGAGTGAGTGAATGATGTGTGTTACAAGTGATAAATAGAGAGGCTCTCATTCTCTATTTATATTCTTTCGTTCACTTGAAGTGCACTCAATCATGTCGGCCTAACTTAAAAATTACTTACTAGAGCCTACATCTCTATGAGTGTATAATAACCCTAGTGCATCGAAACTATGGTGAATTTAACAATGACTTGACATGACTTCTTTACATTATTCATCCTCCTGATCGGAACATCGGGGCATGACAACATGACTCAAATACATAATAGAAACATCCCGGAATAAACATCGGGTTACAATACATAAGATACATAGATGAATACATTCTGAATTTACATATACATCAACACATCCCCATCATCATTTTCATCATTGTCATCATCATCATCACCATTATAATCATCATCATCATTACTATCATGATCGCCATCGTCATCATCATCATCCTCATTGTCATCATCATTGTCGTCATCATCATCAGCATCATTGTCATCATCATCATCATCATCATTGACATCATTCTCATCATCATCATTGTCATCCTCATCATCATCATCATCGTCTCGTCATCATTATCGGCATCATCATCCCCATCCTTGTTGTCACTATCGTCATCATCATCTACATAATCTTATTCATTATCATCATCATCATCCCCATCATTGTCGTATTCATAATTGTCATCAATATATTCATCATCACCATCTTGATTGTCATCATGATCCTCATCCTCATCGTCGTCATCATCATCATAGTCATCGTCGTCATCGTCATCATCCTCGTCCTCATAGTCATTATCATCATCATTATCCTCATTGTCATTATTGTCATCATCATCTTCACCATTATCATCATCATCATCATCATTATCATTGTCATCATCGTAATCATCATCGTCATCATTATCATCATCATCATCATCCTCATTTTCATTTGCAATGTCTTCATCATCATCGTCGTCGTCGTCATCTCCATTGTCATTGTAATCATTATCATCATCACCATCGTCATCATCATTATTGTCATCATAATTATCATCATCATCATTCTCATCCTCATCCTCATTTTCATTATCGTCATCATCATCATCATCATCATCATCACCATATTAGTTATCATCGTCATCATCCCCATCATTATCATCTTCATAATGGTCATCAATATACTCATAGTCTCCATCCTCATTGTCATCATGATCCTCATCTTCATCAGCATTATTGTCATCGTCGTCACCATCATCGTCATCGTCATCCTTGTCTTCATATTCATTATTAGCATCATCCTCATCCTCATCCTCATTGTCATTATTGTCATTGTCATCATCACCATTATCATCATCAGCATCATCATTGTCATCATTATCATCATCATCGTCATCATCATCATCATCATCGTCATCGTCATCATCATCGTCGTCGTCGTCATCCTTTTCATCATCATCATTGTTGTCATCATTACGTCATCGTTATTTTTACTTATGAATTTTCATTTATAATTTTTTAAAAACAATTATAAAAAATTTATTCATTATAAGTTATGTATCATGTTGTGATAGTAAAGTTACCCAAAAAAAATTATTTGTATCATATTGTAATAGTGAAATTAAAAAAAGTTAAATGTAATATTTGTATTGTATTGTGATAATGAATTTACCAAAAAAATATAATATTTGGCATACGATTGTATACTATTATTATAGTTTGATTATATTTTCAGTTATATATTAAGAATTGATTATTGTAATTGTTAAATAATAAATTTTGCTTTTATTTTAAAAATTAAAATTTAATATTAACATTGTGTAAATATTAAAAAATTAAAAATTATAATATATATTTTATTATTTATCAATTTGTACTTTACACTAATGTCTAATATAACTTAATTTGGCTAATATAACTTAATTTTTCTAATATATGTAAAATGCTAAACCAAAATAACAAATTAAAAACAATATTATAAATTTCAAACTGCTTAGACAACATAAGATATTTGAAAGCAACCTACCTCCATGTGAGGATGTTGTCAAGATACCTAAAGACCTACAACACTCCATCATCATCATCATCGTCCTCATCATCATCTTTGTCATCATCCTCATCATCATCTTCGTCATCATCCTCATCATCATCTTCGTCATCGTCATCATCATCCTTGTCGTTGTCGTCTTCTTCATTGTCATCATCCTCATTGTCACAATCCTCGTTGTCATCACCATGATCCTCATCCTTATCGCCATCATCATCATCATCATCATCCTCATCCTCATAGTCATTATAATCATCATCATCATCATTGTCATTATTGTCATCATCATCATCGCCATTATCATAATCATCATCATTATCATCATCATCATCATCATCATCATCATCATCATCATTGTTATCATCCTCATTGTAAATATCATCGTCTTCGTCATCATCATCATCATCATCATTGTCATCATTATCGTCATCATAATCATCGTCATCATCATTATCATCGTCATCGTCATCATCCTCATCCTCATCCTCATTATCATTATTGTCATCATCATCATTATCATCATCATCGTCATCATTCTCACAATCGTATTCATTATTGTCATCATCATCCCCATCATTGATGTCTTCATAATTGTCATCAATATCCTTATCATCACCATCCTCATTATCATCATGATCCTCATCCTTATCGTCATTATCATCATCATCATCGTCGTCGTTGTCATCATCATCATCATCATCATCTGCATCCTCATAGTTATTATTATCACAATCATCATCGTCATACTCATTCTCATTGCCATTATCGTCGTTGTCATTGTCACCATAATCATCATCATCATCATTACCATCATCATCGTCATCATCATCATTATCCTCATTGTCATCATCATCGTCATCATCATCAGCAGCATCAATATCGTAGTCATTATTATCATCATCGTAGTCATCATTATCATCATTACTTTTACTTATGTATTTTCATTTATAATTGTTTAAAAAAATTATTAAAAATATTCAATATAAGTTTTGTATCAAATTGTGATACTATATTAGAATTAACATTATATATTAGTATATATATTACGCATTTATATAATTTATATAGTAACCATTTAGCATTATAGTTTGGTTGAATATACCGACGTTTACCATTTCACTGCTGTAGAAGGAGCAAGTCGACATAAGTCGACTTGAACGAAGACCGACTTAGTCGATCAGCCGACTAAGTCGAGAGACCGACTACGTCGGTCGGCTGAG
>LPNX010277117.1:0-66973 GCA_001517045.1 Pseudotsuga menziesii
AACTTCCAAAAATAAAACAACATACTCAACAAAGACACAAATAATTACTACGACAATATTTCTAATTGTTGTAGTAACAAATACAATGTTAGTATTCTGTCATACAATAATTTAATCAACTTAACATTAAATACAAACTATAAATAATATTACTAGACAATATGTAAGGATTCAAAGTCTATGACTTTCCTCATCTTGAAAGAACTCAATCTAGCGGAAGTTCTAAATTCTAGATCCACTAAATAATTACAAATTTAATGAAATATGTGTTCTAACCAATGCACAAAAGAAACACTCTCCAAGGTTTTGATGCTAGGGATTTTATATATATGGGATCCCAACGTAGATCATGGCACAAGTGATCCATTGAACATGGCAATGATCATGATCCAAAGGATGTTAAACAAGACCTCAGCGCATTCTTGGCTTGCTCCACCGCCTCTCCTTCCATCGACGCATGTGCTCCCACCCTCCTCGATTCTCGACGTTATTAACTCCAGTCCTGTCCAGAGTAATGGTCTTTGCAGCTCGCACACTCCAGGTCCTGTCTTATTTTGTGCTATGGCTTCTTTCCGACCCCATTCTTACGCTGCAGCTCCCAGAAACAATGGTCTGAACCTTGCTCGCTCTATTTTCTCGCCGGAGAGGACACTGTTGAATGTGATTTCAGGATTTGGTGAAGGTTATCTCACATAGATACCGTGGGAGTCTCTTCCTTTCTGCAGGGCGTTCGTGAAAGAAAGGCTTGCCCTTGCTGCCTTCTTTTCCTGTCATTGCTCTCCTAGCGACAGCGGTCCTCTGTGGCGTTTGAATTCGGGACTTGGGCCCAATTTTTCTGAAGGTGAGGTTTTCTCAGTTGAAAGCAATTTGGTTTTAGGTTGTAAGTGTTTTGGCTGGAAGGAAGGAACTGTTGGTACCCTTTCCTGTAAGTGTAAAGCTGACCGAGATTTTCTCCTGAAAGAAGTCGGTATTCTTCACTCAGCCCTTAGCGAGTTTTTTGGTTCACAAGTCCAAGATTTGGAAGGTGTCGTCAATAGTCTTTCTCGCTTAGCCCTTGCCTCTTGCTCCCCTTGGCAAGGCATCATGAACCCAACAAATGAGAATGCAGGGATTGCAGATTTGAAGAAGAATCTCTGTCGCCTGTATGATATGATGGCAATAGGCATAATGGACAACAAAGCTCTGGTGCAAGAGGTGAAGGATATGGGTGAGGTGGTAAGTTACACTTCCTATCAAATAAGCAATCATGACTCACGAATTGATGACACCGAATCCAACCTCCGAGAGCTGATGGGAAAAGTGGATAGAATCCAGGAAGATCTTCAACGTTTGGTTAATATGAACCAAGATAGTCAGGCCCGTGAAACCCCTGTTGCATCTCAACCAATGGAGGAGGAGTCGGTGGAGCAACCTGTTAAGCAACCAGGCTAAATCCTTAATGGCTTTCTCTGTTTATGTTTTTTTGTTTACTTTTAAATCAATAGTATGTTAGGGTATATACTACCACTGTCCATCGAATTTATGAAAAAACTATAAGTGGAGTTCTTTGGTCCCCCCTCTGGACCATTTTTGGTTTTGTGTCCTTTAAACAACAAGAACTCTCGGTCTTGGTTCTTTTTTGTGTAATGAATGGTTGTGCACAGCCTGTTTAATATTACCTCTTTTTACTGTTTCTGTTAAAAAAAAGAAGATCCAAATCCTAGCACTCAATGAGAGGTTTTGCACTCAAAGATCTATTCGAGGAGAGGTTTGCATCTCGCGAGATTTGATCCCTCTTGGCGCTTGATAGAGCCTAGGATTTGGATCTATGCTAGTCTTAAAATAATTGAACTCCTCGTTATCATGCATGGTGGCCTCAAAATTGTACAAAGTCTATGATAGTTTTCATGCATATTGGGTGGCATCTGCATATGTTTACACATCATTGTACCAAGAGTATTGAGACGCTTTACAACCCACTATGGGGAGATGTTGTAACACATAACGTTGTGTAACGTTAGTAACATGTCATTCCCATTAAAAAAAAAGCAAATGATGCCCGCTTAAACAAAAATAAATAAATTATATTGATTTCATCGTAAACTTAGATATATTAAAGGACCTCTTGATGCTTGATAGATCTGGGTTTAAAATGGACCTATGCTAGTTGTAAATACAATGTATTTATCTCATATATTTATAATGGATTTTTTAGATTTAATAATTATTAGAATCATTGTATTAGTGTTTGTGTTCTCGTAAGAGTTACAAAATTATAGTATGAAGTTATATTGGTTATTGACCAACATGTTAGCTTACAAACTAATCAATATTAAAATACATCAACATTAAAAATATATATATATAATTTAAGAAATAGTTCAATATTGAATCAATTGTAGCATACATCTTCATAGGTTGCCCTTATATAATATTTACTAGCATTTGCACCGAGAGGGTAAAAATATTGAGTCTTTCCGCAACTGAATGAAGCATCCGTAGAAGCATGATCATTTCACTTAGTAAAATCTGCTTTCCGCAGTGTGGAAAGCGAGGATCCATTTTTTTCAAGTCATTGGGGAAATCCATTCCCGACTTCCACTTTTTGTAGTGCGGAACACGAAAATCGGAAGTTACAAGTTCGTAATAATTTTTTTTGTATTTTCGACTTCCGCTTTCCGCAGTGCGGAAATCAGAAAAGTCTTTGTCTCATATTTTTTTTATCTTATTTCCCAATTTTTACTTTCCGCATTGCGGAATGCGGAAATCAAAACTTTGATATTTTTTTCGCAACTTTTGTTTTCCGCAGTGCAGAAAGTGAGATGCGGAACTTCGATATGTTTTTGGCCTCCGCTTTCCGTTTTTTGCAGTGTTGAAAGTGGGATGCGGAACTTCAATATGTTTTTGGTCTAAATAAATATCTTTCCAATTTCCACTTTCCGCAGTGTGGAAGGCAGAAGCCAAAAACACCAAATCCAAAGTTTCCCAATAATTTTTCTAAAGTTTTTATTTGCGCGCCTTCAACTCCGTCGTTTGTTTTTCGCTAGATCCACGGTCTAGATTTGTTTTGTCGTTGAGGTTTTGGCTATATAGTCTATTTGAATTTTTGAGGTTTTCACCATTTGTTTTACCTGCATTTTTACCGTGCCTGGATATTTTTACTGCGCTTTCTTCTATATTTGTGGTATAGTGATCATAGGTTGCTGATGTATTAAATGTGTTGATTTATGTACTGATTTTGCATTACAATCTTGACATATGAAGTGTACATTGAAAAAATGTATTTATTTAATTTACATACTCTTTTACTGCAACTAATGAATGGTTATTGATTCCTAATACTAATTTATCAATTAGTATCACTTCATAGGATAGTTTTGTATTCATATAATACTTTAGATAAAGCATTCCAATTGTTATTGTTTAGTTTTATTTAAAGTTCATTTAAGGAAATAAGAGTTGATCTATATTTTTTATACGTTGAGTAATTATTTGCTTGTCATCAATTAAATATCATAACTGTCCTACCAAAAAAAATTCATAGTCGGTGTCTCAGTTTCCTGAGACAGTTTAGTCTAAAACCCAATTATTTCAAAATTTCTTGGATCTTTCTTGAAACAAAAGCAAATCTCTTACATCAACAAGTGACCAAAGAAAAACAATACATCTATAGAGCAAGCAATGAGAAGCTTCAACCTCAATTTGGTTTTAAAGACTTTGAAGCAAGTAAGCTTTCCTCTTGTTTCCTACGTTGGACATATGGATTGTCTTGCATTCGAGAGTATCTGGAAAAAGAGAAACCTGGAGAAATGTGAAGGCCTGAAAGAGATGTAACTCTTGATATTGTAGTGAATGTAAGCCCTTGTCTATCAATGTTTCCAATATCTATTGTTACATTTTGTAGGGTCATACCTTGGGATTTATGAATTGTTAAACCCCATGCCATACGAAGTAGTAGTTTCCTACGAGATCCTCTTCTTATGGGAGATATTGGAACATAAGTAGGATTATAAGCATCCCATAAGGGTCCTTTGTAATGGAGGAAATTGACAACAACAAAGGATGGTGGTAAGGTAGGAGGTTATTCATTGGAGTTGTAGACAATATCAATGACTTTTCCAAGTGAGTCATTAACAAGGCCTGCTTGAACCCATAAATTAGCAGTTAACATGACTCGTTGACCAATAGCAAGAAGGACCTTTAATGGAAATTGTTCGTCATCAATCGATTGGTGGGCATGTTTGTTCCTTTGTTCTACAAAGCAATGTGCAATTGGCATATTAAGTTGTTTCAACATGTGTTTGTTGTGCAGTGCAACAGATCTATTCGTGGGATACAAGTGGATAGATTGTTGAAATGAACAGTTTTTCGCATGTGAAAGGCATGAGGTTGTTCTTGTCATTAGGAGTGCCCAGTCTTCAACTGTTGGTGTTTCATTTCGAAGGTTTAGAAAGAGTTGGCGAAAGGTAGTTTGAGAAGGGCTATTTCCTTGTTGTCAGAAAATCGTTTTGAGTGTGATAAAAGTATCAAATGTATGCTAGAGAGCAGTTCCAACGAATGAGCCTACATGCATGGGGATGTCCTTTACAGGAGGCGATTGTCTGAAGTCACCAAGAAGGATTATAAAACAACCATTAAATGGGATTGTACAATGCGAGGGGAAAGCCTGATGTAAGCGTGCATCAATTTGAGTTAACATTTTTGGGCCAATAAAGCTCATTTCATCTATGAGAATATAGTGAATATGGCAGAGTTCTTCTTGAAGTTTTGAAAGGGATTGGCCTTCAAGGGGGTGCATTTCAACAATGGGTATTCGAAGAGCAGAATGTATTGTAGATGCATGTATGTTAAATGCAACAACACTAGTTGGAGCAAGGAGAAGAAGTGGGGAGGCAGTTTGTTCAAATGCAGTTTGGAGTGCAGATTTCAAGCAAGATATGAGGTAATATTTCTCGGTTCCTGCAGTACCTTGCATCACCAGTTTGAGTGGTTAAGCAAGTGCAGTGTTTCTAAAATGGGAAATGACAAGATCAAAGGCTATGCATTGTGTGGGAGACAAGGAATCAGGCGAATTGGAGAACTGGGCTTGGACGAGCATATCATTGAACGACCTCAGGAAGGGGGTCAGAGGTCCTTTCTGGGCCCGAGGGTGAGCTGGGCTTGGACGAGCATATCATTGAACGACCTACTTCTGTCAGGTTTGCTTCTCCAGTAGCTTCTTTGGGGCTGGAAGGTTTAGAGGCGCCTTTTAGGACTATTGAAGGTATGGATACTGACAGACCAGACTTAGCTGGCATTCTGAGACGGAATCTACAACCTCAACAAGGGCTTTACACTAAATTCCCCTTATCTTCAGAAGATCAGCGTGTGGAGGGTTTCCATCCTTTGTCCGGGCTTGGAATACGGCAGCCGGAACAGGGTATTGGATTGGGTTCCTTTTCGGTCGGAAGTTTGGTTGGCTCGGAGGCTCTCCAGGGATATGAACTGGGACAGGGTTGTGGAGAACCGGAACTACCCAGGGCTCTCTTTTCCAGTGGACTTGTTGCGGATTCCCCGGGTGGTGGTGTTATTTTACCAGGAGTAGAATCACTGAAAGCTCCTCGAACAGGGTTTTCAGAGAAGGCTGTCTTACATAAAAAACTCCCTAAGACTGTAAAAGATCGGAAGAGAAAGGATAAGTTAGTGTTGGGGGTGGATATATCGATGGAGGAGGTGGAAGATTTCTCTCTTACAGCTGTGGTTGGTCATGTTCGGGGCAATAGGTTTGGCCGAGGCTTTCTTCAACGTTGGGTGGATGTGCAGTGGAAGAATTTGGTGTCATCAGCCCCTGAAATCCGGGTTTTGACAAAAGGATGGTTTTCCTACATTCTAAAAAACAAAGGGGAGGTAGATGCAGTGTTAAGTCGACAGTGGTCAATGCTAGGCGTCCCTATTGTTCTGAAAAGCTGGTCACCCTTTTTCGACTCAAAAATGGAAAAAATTGATAAAGAACCGCTGTGGGTGAAGCTTCCAGGGTTCCCCATGAATTTGTGGAATGAAAATCGGTTTGCCGAGATTGGGAATTATCTTGGTGAATATGTATGTTCGGATTATTCACATCATGAGACTGGTAAGTACACGGTGGCTAAGATCTTGGTTAAAATCAAACTTCGGCTGGGGCTCTCTGTTGAGATAAATGTTCAATCCAAGGATGGGGACTTTGTTCAAATTCTGGATTATGTGGGGGTGCCGTTTAGGTGCCATCGTTGCCACGTTCATGGTCATCTGGTTTCCAGTTTCCCTTTACCCTTTCGAGCTAGTAAGCCATTGAGCGATAAAGTTGGTGTAGGAAGAGCAGATTCTATTTCGAAGGTGGTTTCACCGGAGGTGGTGGCTGAAGGTGGTGGACCTGTTATTGAAGGGGGGGTGACTGCTGATATTGTGGTACCATCTGATACCAGTGGGATGATTGGATCTAAGGTATATGTGTCACCTCTGGCGCACATTGGTATGGAGATTAATGGGGGTGTGGATATTGTTGATGAGAGGGTTTCGTTGTGTACTCTGTCTCCAACAACGCGGGCCAATTCCAGAATGCTACAGGAGGAGTCCATTCGAAGGGGTTCATCTGCGAGTTCATTGGCCAGTCCAGTCATTCAAGTTTCGGTAGCTCCTTGTCTGTTTCCAGAAGCGGATAGTGTTTTCACGCCATCTATTGTCTCAACCAATTACTCTACTAGCTCCGAGGGCCGATGTATACATTATGCTCTTCGAAGTAGGGAGATTAAAGTAGAAGGATTGGAGGGGAAGGGACTTTCTGTCTTGGCTAAAGGTGTTGGGGGGAAAGGCCGGGGCAGAAAATCATTTTTGTCTAAAGCTCAAGATCGGGCTAAAGTGGATGTAGTGATGGGCAAACAATCTTCAATTGAGTGGGCGCTTAGAGATGTGAAAGCCCAGGAAGGGGGTTCCACATGATTATTATGTCCTTCAATTGTCGTGGGTTGGCGAGTCCCATTAAAAAATCGTCGCTAAGGAGGTTGGTGGATTTAAATCAACCGGATATTTTACTGTTGCAAGAAACTTTGGGTGGTAGTGAGGATGTAGTGCGGTCTCTAGAATCTTTGCTTCCTGGATGGAATTTTGTTGGAGTGGATGCTCGGGGACGCTCTGGAGGGTTGGCCTCGGGGTGGAAGGTGAAGAGCTGTAGGTGTAATAGCTCGTGGGGAATCTCTTCTGGTGTTGGTTTGGAAGTCTGGGATGCTGAGATAGGTAGTAGTTTCATGGTTCTCAATATCTACAGGCCATATTTGAATAGGGTTGAATTCTGGGACTACTTGTTAAGTATGGATCTGTTTGAAGGAAGGGAGGTGGTTTTGGGTGGGGATTTCAACCTTACTCTGGGGTCTTCTGAAGTGTGGGGGCCTCGTGCTGTTACGGATTCATTAGAAATTTTTTTCATTCATGCCTTTTCCAGGAAGGATCTTCTTGATATTATACCTTCAAAGTTAACTCCAACTTGGAGGAATAAGAGAGCGGGGGATCAAAGGGTGGCAAAAAGACTGGATAGATTTTTGGTGGCTGAAGTATTGGCTCTGGGGGTTGATGTTGTCAGCAGTGGGTAGGTTCAGGTGGGATTTCTGACCACTGCCCCATCTTTATGGAGTTAAGAGGTAGAAGGAAAAAACATCCAAGCCCGTTCAAATTCAATCCTAGCTGGCTGAAGGAGGTGGATTTTCTTAAGTTGGTACAGGATTAGTGGGTCCATCGTCCACAAGATTCTCAGGAGCATGCGGGTGTTTACTTTCATCATAATCTTCAGTGAATTAAAGAGGTCACTATTTCCTGGGCTCATAAAAAAAAGGTGAAAGATGATCTGACTCTGCGGGATGCTGAGTTGAATATTGATAGGATTCTTAATAGTCAGGGACTGGGTTTTTTGGACGAACAACAAAAAGGTGAGCTGATGGAGTGGGAGAAACGAAGGAATGTGATTCTTTGTGAAAATGAAGCGATGTGGAGGATGAAAAGTAGGGTAATTTGGCTTCATAGCGGGGATGCGAACTCAAAATTTTTTCAAGCATTTGCTAAGGGGAGAAAATTCACAAATTCAATTTGGGAATTATCTTCAGCCGAAGGGGAATCGGTCTCCAGCTTTGATGGATTGGCGGCTTTGGGTGTTAGACATTTTGGAGAATTATTCACTGCTCAACCTGGGGCCTCCATTACGGAGGTTATTCGGGTGGCTCAGCTTTTCCCTCATTTTGTGGGGGAGGAAGATAATAGGATGTTGATGGAGGAGGTGTCGCAGATTGAACTCTTGATGATAATGCATTCCTTTCAAAAAGATAAAAGTTCGGGGCCTGATGGATGGCCTATAGAATTTTTATTAGGATTTTATGATTTCTTCGGGGAGGAATTATTGAATGTGGTTGAAGAATCGCGCAAGGCTGGGTTTATTCATGGTCCCTATAACTCCACTTTTATTGCTCTTATTCCAAAAACTGATAAGCCTGACAGTTTTGATGAATTCAGACCTATCGCTCTATGCAATTGTATATATAAGATCATTTCTAAGGTTATTGCAAAGAGACTCAAGAATATTTTGTCTCAGCATATATCTAGTGAGCAATTTGGTTTCTTGGAAGGTCGTCAAATTCATGAGGCTATTGGAGTTGCTCAGGAAGGTTTACACACTCTGAAAGTGCAGAAACAGAAGGGTGCCGTGATTAAGATTGATCTTTCAAAAGCATATGATAGGGTTAGTTGGCTCTATCTCCGGATTCTTCTAACTCACCTGGGATTCTACTATGAATTTATTAGATGGATTATGGCCTGCATCACTACGGTGAGCTTTGCTGTATTGATCAATGGTTCTGCTAGTCCTTTCTTCCAAGCAGGAAGGGGTCTACGTCAGGGATGCCCCCTCTCTCCGTTGTTGTTTCTCCTTGTTGCTGAAGGACTCAGTCATTTTATTCTGAATGCAAAAGCTAATGGCTACTTTCGAGGCATTTCCATCTCACAGGTATTGTTTATTACACATCTTCTTTTTGTTGACGACATATTGATATTCTGTGATGGTACGAGACAGGATATAGATAAGGTGGTTGAAGGTCTCAATTTAGTGCAAGTTGCAGCGGGTATGTTAGTTAATATTGACAAATCTACAATCACATGCTCTAATTTATCCGAGCAGGAGATACAAAAATTGGCAAACAAACTGCCTTATAGGACATTGGATATTGATGATGGTTTAAAATATCTTGGTTTTTACTTGAAACCAAATGCATATTTGAAGGCTGATTGGCGCTGGTTATTAGCAAAATTAGAAAAGCGTCTTCATGGATGGAGCCATAAATGGCTTTCTCGGGCAGGAAGGCTGGTACTGGTTAAATCAGTTCTGGAAGCTATACCGGTCTATTGGATGTCTCTAGCTTGGATCCCCAAAGGTGTTTTGGAGCAGATCCGAAGATTGTGTTTTGCCTTTCTTTGGAAGGGTAAGAGTGATAATAGAGCGATGGTTTGGGTCAGATGGGAAAAAATTGTTGTTCCAAAAGCATTGGGAGGATGGGGATTAAAGAATATATTTCTGTTTGCTAAAGCTTTGGGGGCCAAAGTGTCATGGCGTCTTATTCACACACAAAGTCTTTGGACAAGAGTGGTATATCATAAATATATTGTCCCTCTCACTCTTCTTGAATGGATAAGGCTGGGCAACAAGTCTAGGGAAAATTGCTCTGTGGTCTGGAAAGCGGTGGTGCAGCATTTTAATTTGGTAGGTTCTGGATTAGTGTGGAGGATTGGCAATGGGTGACTCATTCGTATTGGGATGGACCCTTGGGTTGGCTGTAGGGGAGCTCATGTCCTTCCTGAGGTTTTGCGGAATTTTTTGGCTGCTAGTGGCTGTCATTTTCTGGCTGATATAGAGGATCCTGGATCATCTAATATCTGGCATCAAGGGTAGATTTCGGCACAACGTCTTGATATTCCTGATGAGTTGCAGGGAGATTGGGAGGTTTTTTTACGAATTTTAAGACATTCGAATATTCGACTGACTAATAGGGCTGATGAACTAATCTGGGATCATCATCCCTCTGGATCATATTCCCCAAGATATGGATATATACAGCTGAATGTGGAAGCACATAACAGGGATTTGGTGTGGTGGTGGAATATTTTGTGGAAATTAAGGTGTACGGGTAAAGCAAAATTATTTTTCTGGGCTATTCTGGAAAATAAGGCTCCAACATGGGACATACTGCAAAAACATTTTCTTCAGGGTCCGGGGTTCTGTTCTTTATGTAGGGATGCGGAGGAGACCATTTCTCATCTATTTGTTCACTGTCGGTTTTCTCAGGCAGTTTGGGATGATATTTGCAAATATCTGGATTACAATGTTAGGTGGCAGGGAGAGAGCGTTCTTGAAGCGTTCCATTTGTGGTGGTCGGATCCAAAGGCCTTTTCCATCCGGGCTTTACCCTGTATTTTCGCCTGGGGTATATGGATCACCAGAAATAAGATGTTTTTTCATGATTGCAGGGTTCCTTTGGAGATCGTAGTGGCACAAGCTGTGGCAATTTTACAACACTTCAAGGAACCTGTAAAAAAGATTAAAATTCGACATGTGCGTGAGGAACAGATTGACATTTCTAGGCCGTGGGCTTATTTTGATGGTGCTTCACAAGACCATCAATCACTGTGTGGAGGAGGGGGCGTCCTTTACAAGTCTGAGTTTAATTATTTTCATATTGTGGCTGGCTTGGGGCGGGGGTCTAATAACTATGCTGAACTTATGTCTCTTAGGCTGTTGAT
The DNA here is from genome assembly GCA_001517045.1 of Pseudotsuga menziesii. Classification (NCBI taxonomy): domain Eukaryota; kingdom Viridiplantae; phylum Streptophyta; class Pinopsida; order Pinales; family Pinaceae; genus Pseudotsuga; species Pseudotsuga menziesii. Next base: position 10,768 of record LPNX010277117.1, read on the forward strand.
GTTATTTGCTCTAGAACAAGGATGTCTCTCATTACAGATTTTTGGTGACTCCTTGTTAGTTATCGACTGGGAAAAGGAGATAAAACAATGTCATGTGATGGTTCTCTTACCAATTCTGGAGGAGGTGATCAGGTTAAAGCAGTCCTTTAATCAAATTACATTCTCTCATGTCTTCAGGGAGAGAAATGTGATGGCCGATCAGCTTTCCAAAGAAGCGACGCAGCAGCATTTGGCATTTGGCACTTGGGAGATTACTATACACTCACCAGAGGGCTCCTTCAGTTATTATCACAGACCGTTTCATGATGGTTTTGAGGCACAAAATTGAGCTGGTGTTCAGCTTTTGACTGACCAATGGTTGATGTAGTGTGCGATGGCTCTCGTCGACTATACTCTGTTTGGGTGGGCCAGTTTTTGAAACGAACAGCGTTTTTTAAGTAGGCCTTGATCATATAGTTTTGGAGAAGAGCTTAAATGTGGAAGTGGACAGAACGTTTTGTCTACAACAGATCATTCATTAGCAGGGATTGATTTGGTTCTCTGTTTCGGTTTGAATGGTTTTGTATTTTTTGTTCTTTGTTTTGTTCAGTATGGGACTTATGATATGATGTACAGACCGTTTCATGATGGTTTTGAGGCACATAATTGAGCCAGTGTTTAGATTTAGTGATGGTTTTATTTGAGCAGTATGAAATCGTGACTTTTATTCTGTGAAGATGGATGAGTAGTGTTCGTCGACTACTCTGTTCGGGTGGGCCAGACTTACAGTTTTTTTAAGCAGGCCTGGATCATATAGTTTTGGAGATGAGCTTGAGAACGTCTTGTCTTCAACAGATCATTCATTAGCAGGGATTGATATCATCATGGATATGGTTCTCTGTTCGGTTTGAATGGTTTTGTATATTTGGTTTTTGTTTTGTTCAGTATGGGACATATGATATGTTGTTAATATGTGACAGTAATATGTTATGAAATAAAATTACGACTTTTTCCGAGGAAAAAAAAAGTTGGGTGGACAAGCGATTAAGGTCAATGAATGATGTTGCTGTCTCATGCAAATGGGTGGTTATATTGTTATGTGTCTAATTGTGATTTTTGTCAAAATCATGATGTCCAAGCATTTCAAGGCCATCAATCTGGATGTTGTTTCTTGGTCGCATTTGAGAGAGAAGTTGCCATTCATCCATGTTATGGGGCAAGGGAAAGGTAATAACATCGGAGTTTGAATCATCAAATAGAGGTGTAGAGGGTTCTTCTTGTGCACGTTCAACATGCCACACAACATATGTGCCTTTAATGTGATGCCAATGAGAAATAATTTCAGATGTTGTTGTTCCAATAACCTAATGGATGGAACGAAAAGGTTTGTATAGAAGAAGTTCGCTCCAACAAAACGGTTCAAAAGATGAAGAATCAAAGGGAGGAATGGAAGTAAATTGTGGATAGACTCTAACAATATTCTGATGCAAGTTTTGTTTCCATGGATTTTTTTTCCTATTAGGCAAGAAAGACCAAGAACGAGCAGATTCAAGCAGGATTAGACGTTCAAGAGCAAGGGATATTTGCATGTATGCAAATATGAAGTGGGGGGGGGGGGGGGGGGGGTTGGAGGGGTGTTAGTAGTGTCATTACAAACACGATGGAAGACACTTTGGCTCACATTTAGGGAAAAGAAGTGATGACTACAAACTACAAGAGGGAGTTTTTGGAGCATGTGACACGTCTCTTGTGCACTAATGTCTCGTTCTGCAACTGTTTGTGCAAGGAATTGTTTGATTGGCTAAAGAATGGGGCTATCACTTGGTGATGCATGTGCAAGGCAAGAGAGAATTGCATGGTAGCTTTCTGATTTTGGATCTACTTTTGATGCATACATTGAAATGTATTTTAGGACAACATGTCTAGAAAGAACAGGTTGGCAATCAACATTAGCCCTCCATATTGAAAGCATGGTAGGGTTGTGAATATTTAGAAGTGAATCATTTCTTGCAGGATTGTAGGTTTTACGTCCATTTGGATCAATGAATAACAAATAAGTAGCTTGTAGGTCATACGAAAAACCATAGCGACATTGAACAGATGTTCCTTTTTTGCGAAGGCAAGGTGATTTTGAACATCTGGTGTGCCTTTGAACAAAATTTGCAAGTTCTTCATAGTTAACTGAGTAGTTTGATGCAAATATGGATGGTGATGCAAGACTGCATGGATAATTTGTAGTAGAATGGTGTAACCCAAATGTGGACAAGTGGGAACTACCAGGATTCCAAGCTGTAACATATGTGTAAAAAAAAATTGTAGCTTCAACTCCAAGAACATCTTCCCATTCTAAGGTGTCCATATTTGGTGTATCTGCCAACCAAATAAAACCATGAATGTGTGTGGATCCTCTATGCTTCCATTCATACCTACATGGGAGGAAAATGAATATATTAGAAATGAATTGTATAAAGTGAGAAACATGAAGAGAAGAATAAGAAGGAAGAGATGGTACAATACCTGCACCAAGAATCTGTTATATGAAAACCTTTTTAAAGCACCTCTTGAAGGAATGTTTTGAATATATTGTGCATGTATTGTGATGCAATATGTGGATTTGATATGACATTGTGAATCTTCCATTGATAGTCTTGAGCTAAACCGGTAGGACGTCCAACAGGCATTAGAGCATGAAAATATGGCCATTTTGTGTCAGCTGCACTAAGGGTGAAGAAGAGCATTGGTGTACCTTGTTGATTGCTCATATTTGTGAGTTCAACTCTACTTTTGTTCCAATATGAGCGTGTTCCACGTAATGAAGACCCAAACCTTGCGACCTGGTCACCAATTTTGTCAATAGGCATGTCTTGCAATTTGTTAACAAGCTCAAGTGTTGTGGGAGGTAGTGTATCTTCAAGATTAATTTTGACAAAAATAGAGGTAGTAGCATTACTCCGATGACGCATAATTAGATTGTATATGTAGTACCGGAAGCAAGGATGTTGGCTAAATCTGTTGTCATGATAGTGAATGAGGTGTAGTGCATATTCGTGCATATCAACTTCATGAATGTGTGGTTGTTTAAGAATTGATGCACCTGTGGGAAACAAGGTTGGAAAATCCATGGAAAGAAGGCCTTCTGTGTTGTACTCATTGATAGGGGAGATGCCTATAGGGGGCCAATCAATGGAAGGTGGTGGTGGGATATTTGGTATGTGTAACAAGTGTCTGATTTCTTCAACCTGAGTTCTAGCATTAGTTTGTGTTGAAATAAACGAGGAGGATTCTAATTCACAGGGTTCAAATGAATTTGGTGGTTGAATTGTACAGGACAAGCTTTATTGATGAGATAATGTATCATTGCTATTAACATGCGGAATCAAAGGTGAAATGTCTGTTGAAATAAGAAACAAAGAAGCTAACACAATTGGGTTGACTTGTACATCCTTGTATTATGGGTCGTTTGCCATTTTGTATTGAAGGGCAGCAAGAACACGTGTTCGACTAACCAACAATTCATATGTATTGTTTGTAGAGTTGCATTTGCGAACAACAAGAATGTCAAGTTCTGATATTAAATGGGGTAGGGATGTGGCAATATTGGAAATGTCCTGGGAGAAGCAAATAGTATGGCCAAAATATTTATATTGACAACCATGAGAACGTGTGACTTGTAAGATTGGGTTAGCACGACTAATGAGCATTTCTTCAACTTGTGTGAGTGTTGCAAGGACAGGTGGTTGGATGCCTGGGTCCATATTGTTTTCCAATGAAAAGCGATGGCATTTTCATTCTAGAATACAATGAGAACAAGTGTGTGCACCATGGAACTTTTTCGTTACAATACCAGGGTAACATTCTTTGCAAATCGAGCAAGCATGCATATCAGCCAGTTGGTCCATTTTTTACGACATCGTTGATGTGCATCATTGAGGCGGGTGTTCAATGGATTTAGCATAGGGGATGGAAGGGAAGGTCTATCAGAAGATTGTTCAAGAGAAATTGAAGAAGACATATCCACAGGTAGATGAGCAGCTCTGTAAAGAAGACGTTGTTTCTTGTTTTTTTTATCTGTGTTCTGTGCATATACAATTCTTCTTCGCACATTGGCTTGTTCATTTTCATGAGTCGGCATAATGTCTACAAGAAAACCGTAAACTTGTTAAAGACTTAGAAACTTTGATTGCTGGCAGCGACACATTTTCTATATGTATTAGCTGCAAATTCTATGGATATAAAGCAAATGTTAACTGATTGCATATTGGGAACTAAGAATGTAACTTAAAATAATATTTATGGAGTAGGTATTTTTTTTCAAGCCCTAGCTTGATAATTGTAAGAAAGCAACAATATAGAAGAGTAAAGTGTAGTATGAGAAAGGATATATGAAAAAAAAAATGTAATTATTGTTATATACAGAAGAATGAAAAGTTGTGCTAAGAAAGAAGAGAACACAGTTGTTTATTTTATAAATAAACATAATAGCAAATTAGTACTCTATTCAAAAGTTACCATATAGGTTGTATCAACAATTTAGGTAAAAAACATTAAGTGATAGCCTGTACAGTCCCTTATGAGACTGCAAAATGGAAGTGTTATAAGGGAGTTAAAAAAAAATACCCTGCTATATTGAACAATGAAATAAGGACTTAAAATTGAGAATTGAAGGCATTCATTACAGACAATAAAGAATGCTTAAGTATCAGGTCGAAAAAACCTATATATTTAAATGTCCATCTGAAATTGTCGATTATGTGTTTTCAACCATGACAGTTACAACTTTTAGGCGTGAAATTCCATAGAAGGTCTCTGTTCTAACTGAAAGAGTAAGAAGTAATTGTTTGTTGCAGATCCTCTGGACTATTTCAACAATTTATGTTGCTTCAGTTGAGAGAAGACACAGGTATTTTACGGAAATGCCCATGAATTGGTTTGCATCATCATCAAAAGCTATGGCACCATGAAGGTATCCAGTGACATCTTCCAACTCAACCTTTAGTATGTATCGGTAGTCACATTCAAGAAACTCCCCATCACATTTACCACAATGCCAAATGTGTCCAACTTTGTGGGCAATATTTTTCATGCATTGTATACCATCAACAAAAAGAGGGCATGCAAGGAAATGAAACTCATCCATGTTAACATTGGTGATGGTTGCAACAAGAGAGTACCAAACAGGTTTTTCAGATGGTTGAAGAGTTTGTAGCTCATTGATGGTAATGATTTAACGAGGAGCAGAACGAGAGGCATTGAATTTTCGGCTCAAAGATGGTGATGCTGAACAAAATCCATTGTCATGAAACCATCTCTGCAAAACTGAAGTTTCTTCAATCTCTGGGTTTATAAAAATAGTAGTGTTGGAAATAGTCCCAAATTTTTTTTCATTAAAATCTGTATCACGACTTCCTTTGATTGCTACAACTGGAGGAGTAGGTAAAACACGAAGATTGGCAAGCTCGGCTCCTTCAATTTGGCAATGCTCTCCCCAAAGTGTTATGTCAATACTATAGCCTGACATATCACTGAGTCCAATGCTGCGCCGTACAGTGTCAACACCATCCTGTTTTCGTATCGTGGATGTAGGTGAAACTAAAATGACAAGTCCAACAAGGTCAACCATGGAATTGACAAGTATAGTTTGAATCTCCTGAATAGTTTTAAAGTTAAAGCAATATAAAGGTATTAAGGGGTCTTCATCTAAGCATGGTTGAATTATTGAGGGGGAACCTAGGAAAATCTCATTATGGCTTTTCATATGGTTGAAAATTGGATTGGATGCTTTCACTGTGCCATTTGACACTATCTACACTATTCCTATTTGTATTTGGTCATACAAAGAGAGTGTCAATTCATTGAATTCAGATATATGTATTTCATCGTGTGAAGCATTAACAAGATCAAATCTAAACACTTTTCCAGACCATCGTTGGTTGCCATATTCATGTATGTTTGTCTTGGCAATTACTCGACCTTGAATGTTCCAAACTTTGCTAGAAGAGGAGAGTAATGTGAATGGGATAGTCGATGCAGGAAAGGCAGGGTTTTCATTTATTGAGCTAGGGTTCACTGCAATAGAGGAACTATTCTGCAAGGGAGAAGCTACAGGTAAGTGGTAAGGTGCAGGATCTCCAATAATTGTTGCATCGACTATGACAACTTCGAGTGCAAGCAATGCGATAGTCCTTTGAGAAGAAGTATGTTAGAGAATAATGGGATAGAAAAACATTGGATGCATGAATAGTGTGAAAATGATTAAGTGGGAAAAAAGAGGAAATTAAAACGTACGTTACTTTATGTACAATGCTGCATGTACATTGGGTACCTTTGATTATAGTTCCTTCTTTTAGTTGTTCATTGGAAGCAATAGCTCATGCTTGTGAAGGTCGTCTGAGATATAAATTCAGAACCGAATAGATGATGAGTTAAGTGAGTTCACTTGCTTTATTGAGGAGACCTGTACCAGCGGGCAAAGGTTGACAGCACCATGTAGCTTGATATAGAATCTTCAGTTAGCATAGTCTCCATAACGTGATGGTTATTTTTTCCTGTGGAATGAAACATGGCACGAAGAAAAACAAAAATTGCAATGTAACATATTCATGTGACTTAACTAAAATGCATATATATATAAAAAAATTTGCATGAACATATGCCATGAGTCTGGTTATTGTTATTCATTATCTGTTATAAATATTAAATATGGACTGTCACAAACATAGAACAATGCCTTATGGTTTTTCGAGCTTACAGAAGATATTTTAAATGTCATAAAACAATTGGAAAAATAGCCCAGGGCTTCTGAGGCAAGGTTTTAATATATATTTTCTATGTTTTCTTAGGGGGAAGTTGGAAACTGAAAAGACAACCAAAAGCTGATATTAAAGTGCGCAACTGAAACTTCGAAAATAGAAAGTTTAGATTCATCGTTTCCAGCTTCTGCAATCCGCACAGCAAAAAGCAGAAGTCATAAATAAATTTATTTAAACTAAAAACGTCTTGAAGTTCCACATTTCGCATTCCATACTTCGGAAAGCGAAAGAAAAAATAGATGCAAAGAAAAACATCAAAGGTTCGATTTCCCAATTCTGTAGTGCGGAAACCGGAAGTCGGAAAAAACAAAAAAATAAAAAAAAAAATCGACAAAGACTTTTCCGCATTCCGCACGGCGAAAAGCGGAAGTCGGAAAGCACATAAAGTTAATTGCAAACATGTAACTTTCGATTTTCGCATTCCTTATAGCGGAAACCAAAAGTCGGCAAGAAATTTTTTTTGATGAAAAATGAAAGTTCCGGAATTCGCATTCCGTACTCCGAATTTCGTACTTCAGAAAGCGGAAGGAAACAAATTTACGAATAAAAACATCAAAGTTTCGATTTTTGAATTTTGCAGTGCAGAAATTAGAAGTCGGAAAAATGAGATAAAAAAAGCGACAAATACTTTTTTGACTTCCGCATTTCGCACGACGGAAAGTGGAAGTCGGAAAGCACGGAAAGTTAATTGCGAACATGTAACTTTCGATTTCTGCATTCCTTACAGCGGAAAGTGGAAGTCGGCAAGAAAGTTTTTTTGACGAAAAATGGAAATTCTGTAATTCGCATAAGCGGAAAGCGGAAGCCGGGAATAGATTTCCTTGATGAGTTGAAAAAAATGGATCCCCACATTCTGCACTACGGAAAGTGGAATGCCGAAGGTGGAAGCGCCCACTGTTATAGTGATTTTTAAGCTTGAGAATAATTGTAAGAGGTTATCAATTTTTGATGGCCTTGCAGCTTAAGGTTGACTTCCTTACCTAAAACAAGTGCAAGCCCATCAAGGCAAAGGAAAACAGTAAGAAATCGATCTTAAATAAGATATTTTAAACATCATAAAACAGTTGGAAGAATAGCGCAGGCCTTCTGCACCAAGGTTTTCTGTGTGTTTTCTTGGGTGAAAGTCGAAAACTGGAAAGACAGCCAAAAGGTGATATTAAAGCACGCAATTGAAACTTCAGAAATAGAAAGTTTGGGAAAGTTTGGAATTTTCGACTTTCGCATTCCGCACGATAGAAAGTGGAAGTCGGAAATAAATTTATTTGAACTAAAAACATATGGAAGTTTTGCATTGCGCAGTCCGTACTTAGGAAAGCGGAAAGCGAAAGAAAAAGAAATTGCGAATAAAAACATCAAAGTTTCGATTTCTGCATTCCGTATTGCGGAAATCGAAAGTCGAAAAAATGAGAAAAAAAAACGACAAACTCGGAAAGTTAATTGCGAGAATGTAACTTTTGATTTTCGCCGGTAAGAAAGTTTTTTTGATGAAAAATGAAAATTCTTGAATCCGCACAGGCAGAAGCCAGAAATATATTTTCCCGGTGATTTGAAAAAAACAAATCCTCGCATTCCACACTGCGGAAAGAGGAATGCAGAAGGTGGAAGCGCCCACTGTTATAGTGGCCTTGCAGCTTTAGGTCGTGTTCCTTATCTAAAACAAGTGCAGGCCTAGGAAATTGATTGTGGGGATTACTAGTCAGTTACCTAAGAAAACTATAGGTGACACACTTTCCTTTACAACTTCAGCATTCATTTAAAGACTAACAATATTATACATGGACCTCACTAAGCTGGAACGACGAGAGGATTAAAATAAAACCAAATACAAGACTCGTTGATTCAAAACATATCATGCGTATTACACCATTATGAAGCCACATAAACAATACAAGTCACAGTCCTTTTGCAATAGAGCAGGAGTCACAGTCAATTAAAACAGAGCAAGGGTGTTTCACCATCTCATAATCAACATTTTTGTTTAGCCTAAAAATTGATACTGATCATTTTATTGACATTTAAAACACCTCTTTAGACATATACATATATACCATGAGTTAAATCGATTTGCGGAAATTTAAAGACAGTAACAGATCTTGTTTGTAAGGTCAAATACGAGGCAAAGTTTTTTCTACCACAATGAATGTTCAAAAAATTTAAGCAGACTGAAGGAATACTTGCAAATTTAACAAGGTGCAAAAACCTCTGTTGGAAACTTTATAGTGTAAACGAAGCGCAACAAAATCAATATAAGCAAAGCAAAGGAAAACCGTAAGAAATAGTGGTTACTTATAGCCTTGTATATATGTGCAAAGCAAAGGCGGTGCAACAACAAATGCAGCAAATTGAGTATTGTAACAAGATATTGCAGATTGTCATAAGGTGAGCCAAAATTAAGATATAGGCCCATGTCTGAATCAAATGACTAACTTTCTTGCATTAATGGAGCAACAATGCATTGATGAAGCATTAATGTGGATGAAGGGACATGGGCAAATTGCATTCCATCGACTGAAGCAATAGTGAAACGAAACCACGACCAAATTGACCCCACAAGCCGTCAACCTAAAGCCACAAAAGTCATCGAGAAAAAAATAGCTTAAACCCACAAAAACTGTTGGACTACAACTTTCGCAAAATCCTGGGCGTAAAATCTTAGCAAGGGCTATGCCCAATTGAAAGAAATGAACTACAGTGAAGGACAGTGAAACCCTGTATAAAAAAATATGTCAGGACCGGTCGTTTAGGGCAATAGATAGAAGTGTAGCAAAAACACACAAGCCACATGTCAGAAAACCACGGTAAACACCAAGTGGGAAGAAGGATCCGCAGTTGGCAATCAATCCATCAAGTCCATCAATCCATTCATGCACAACACCGACTTAACACAGAGGACACCTACTATCTGCGGGACAGAAGTTTCGGGATCAAGGTTGCAGAATCGGGGACTCAACTGAAGTGCAGTACAGAAAAAAACCAAAATTGATCAGCATACGTGCATGAAAAAAATGTTAGGACAATGAATCCATCATGCATAGCAGCAGAAACCGACATAAAGGACCTTCTTTTTGACATCTTGACTGCCGGAATTGATACATCCACAACTACTACGGAATGGGCAATGGCAGAAGAATCTTGCTGTGATCAAGAAACTGCAGGAGGAGATCAAGTCGCCTATCGACAAACGTGGCCATTTAAATTCGTATGACACCCGTTGAACACACGAGACACGAGATACAACACCTGTTCAGTCCCCATTCGCTAAGCGTCTTAGAATTTTAGTGGTTAGGGAGACGAGGAATCTTCCGAGACTGTGTCTTCATTGTGAAACGCCTTCGGCGTAAACATAATAAAAAACAAGAGCTGTAGTCCCCCTCTTTAAAAAAACAAACGGCTAAAAAAAAAAAATTTAAAAAATCATTTTTTTTCAAATATAGACTATTTAACCCATTAAACCATTTTTTCATTTTCCCTAAACTATCATTACCTATACAAATAGTTTCACTCCAATGGAAAAACGTTATTTTGAATGAGTATAATTGAAATCCTTGATATGAACTTCTTACAACTTGTACATCCAATTTAATTAACCTCAACTAAACCTTAAAAATAGACCAATAGACCCCACTTAACTTCCATGCAATTAGCATTGTAATCAATGGTAACCTGAGAGACTCAACTAACTTTGAACTTGTGACCTACAATAACTCTACTAAAACCTTAATTATATGCTAATATACAATAGTTAATTTAAGTAAATCCTATTTATAGGCTATTAAACCCTAATTAATCATAACTAAATGATAATAATAAGCTAATAAACATTAATTAACTCCCAAAAAAACCTTAATTATATATTAATAACCCAAATAACTCCTAATTAGGACAAATAAACCCTTGTTAACTTACATAAACATTAATTAAACCCTAATTATATGTTAATTGACCATAATGAACCTGAACTAGCCCTAATATTGTAATAACATTTACCCTATCTAAATCTTAAAAACAAACTAATAAACCCACTTAACTCAATCTATGTCTTCTAATTATTTTCCTTTTAGAACAATTCCTCAAAATATCTAGATAGAGAACCACTTAATTGCTAATCACCAGTAGATAGTAACTCCGCAAATGGAAGACCGCTCTAAGTACTACCTACTACTACCTGGTAGTAACTCATAATAATTGATGGTAGAATTTGAACTCCTAACCTATTCCTTAAGAAAATGGTTGAGCTTGAGCTAACTGGGCTAACCAACTAAACCATAATTAAATCATAAAAATCTTAAACCATACTAACATGTGATTTTTTAAATGTGTCTTATATTAATATACTAAATTAATCCAAATTAACATGGATTAAATACTAATTATTTATTAACAAATGCTAACTTACCATATTACATAGACTAACTTATTAACATATATTGCCAAATTCATACTTAGTAGGAAAACATACTAAAGTCATTAAAATATTTTAATATAAGAAATAAATAAATAAAATGCTTTAAATACATAACCAAACTAAAGCATGATTTTTTCACCATAATAGTTTGTGCCTACAATGGCTCCAATAATAAAATTTGAAATAACATATGCTCGAGAACGAGCCACAGAAGACAAGTAGTCATAATGGATGCAAGCAAGAAAATTTAATAAGCAATTTTATTACAATAAAATTGCATTGTTAAAAAATGAGTTGTTTAAATAGGGGACAATTTTCCCCTTTTTTTCGACTGGTTTTTATTAGTTTTTGGCCATGAATCTTCACGGAATTTCCAAAATGCGCAAAAACACTGCTAGATCTTACAGAGTGTGGGTGTTGGGGGGTTTTCGTGTCACGTGATTTCATTTCTATGCTTAAAATCGTCCAACAAACAACATAAATTATAGATTTTGTGGGTTAAATTAACCATATTCCGGCAGAAAATCAGCATGAAAAGCAAAATCGTCCCCTAGTTAGACAACTCCGTTAAAAAAACCTCTAGGTCATACACTTAAAAAAAATTAATAACATATTAAAGAATAATTGATATTGCAAAATCTAATAGAGGAAAATTGCAAGTTGATATCCATGTTCAATGAAAACCGAAACCCCAATACCATTTACACGTAATGATGCACTGATCTTAAAAGGATCATTACCATTCAAAAATAGATGGAGAAATGTTTTAATCGAATATCAAAATAGTCATACAAAGACGTATAATCTATATAAAAATTTAAAAGACCACATTTTATAAAAGCAATTCATCCATTTATTTTCAAATATATTTCAATTTATATTCAACTTTTTTGAAAGAAATGTGTGATTAATACTAGCATTTGCACCGATAGGTGCAAAGGAACACCAGGAGGTTAAAAATATCGTGTCTTTCCGCAATTTAGTATTTTCACAACTTAACTTTTCCGTAAGTGTCTTTCTGAAACACTGTTTCCACAATAGAGTTTTCATAACTCTCTTTCCACAATTGCGGATTGCCTGTATGCAATTATAATCTTCAAAAATTGGCTTCCGCAATCTTGCGTTCTGTTGCTGGTAGCAACAGATCCCGTTTTAACAACGTAAAATGGGAGCCATTCAATTGGCTTTCGAAGCCATGGTTTTGTTATGGGATTTTTTTTCTTGTTTACTGTAAGTGCTGTGTTTTGGTTTTAATAAAATTTCCTTAAAAAAAAACCTTGTTTTTTTGGTTTTGCGGATTGCGGAAGTTCCCTCTTTATTTTATATATGTTTTGCGTTTCCACAACCGGGAAACGGATTGCGGAATTCCATTTTTTTGGAATTTTTGGAAATTGTTTTCCCGCATTCCACAGCCTGCAAATGCATATTGCAAATATTAGAATTTTATTTGTTTAAAAAAATCTTCTTTCTGCAACTCGCAATGCGGATTGCGGAAATCCTTTTCAAAATAAAACATTATCTTTTCGGTTCCGCTTTCCATATCCAAACTCATTCTCCAAATTGTGGTTCAATTTACTATTTTGTAACAACCTATTATACAAATTATTTGATCAAACCCAAACTTTGCACGGACCTTTTCTTCGGCAACTCCCCTTTCGCAATGCAGATTCCGGGTTGCGGGAAGCTCCATAGACTTTTATAGTTTTCATTTTGTTGTGCCGCTTCCGTAATGCAGATTACGGGTTGCAGAGTGTACATTAACGCTTATTTAATTACTTTCCGCAAATCCACTTCCATTTTTTAGACAAAATAATTATATTTAAAATGGATAAAGAGAAAACCATCGTCTATATTGTCATTTGGATAAGTAACACAATCTCTAAATATAAAAGGGAAAACCATTGCCTATAATGTTTCCAGGTGGCCAGAATTCCACTATAAGACGTTATATCTACACTGTACAAAAACTTGGGCACATTATACCTACATTGCAGAAAATTAAGCAAATTTTTTTTAGCAGATCAAAGGTTGTATTTGATTTCCAAAATTGCTTTGTCTGTACACAATATTACTCTAGCTCTGGGATATTGGCCGCAAGCACTCTAAAATCCTTCAAAGAAGGAATCGCCTCATTTTACTTGTTTTCACACCCTAACCAAAATTGAAGCCTAAAATATAACAGTAATTCTGAAATACAGAAAGATTGATCAATTCAGAGCTTACCTGAAGAAACTTACTGCTTGCACTTAACAATAGCCTTGTTGGGTTTATTCCTCTATTTATAGCATTTGTAGATGTGGAGCAAGCACTCATCCAAATCAGTGCAGAAAGGCTAATGGTCTTTGTGCTTAGCTTAGAGAGGCGACGATGAAAGGTTTGAATTTAAAAAGTTCTTCTGCGTGTCAACTTGACAGTTGAAATTTGAAAATCCCGTTTACTTATTCAATATGTAAAATGGTTTGGAAAAGCCTGTTCTTCAATGAGAAATGGTTTGGAAAAGATTCCTCATTGCTCACCCCAATTAAAACCTTCCACATGTTTGCACCTTTGCAGGCGACGTCCACCTCCCAGGCATTTTGAATCCTTCTCAGCTGGCGGCCTTGCTCGGACTAAATTCCGATATTATTAAATAGCCTTCATCCTTTTGTCTTTCATGTTGTCATTTACAAATCGCAAGGTCTGCGGTCACCTGCTATTAATGGCGATGCAATATTTTATTAACGCTATGTTAGCAGATGCAGGAAGGAGTTCTCAGTATTGCAGGTTTTCAATGAAATGATTTGATTATTATGGATTGACGTCAGTACAAATGAATAGAAAAGTCAACGGCAAACAGATACAACAAGAAAATTTGAAGGCAATTGACGGAACTACACTATGCATGGATTTTTGTTTAGAATCTATTTGAATATGGGCATCAAATCCATCGACTTACCGAAATACTGAAAATGCCACCTCCGTTAACGAGGTTTATCTAGGCAGGCAGAAGATATCTTCTGCGAGTGTTCTTGAATGGTCCGAACATTTTCGGTTTCCGCAATAAAATTTTCCTTTAAATTATGTATTATTAAAAATATATTTTCTTGAAAGTCTAAAGTTTTACTACAAAGAAAACTTTTTAACTATTTTCAATTAAATTTCTAACGTTGAAATATAATATTCTTTAGTATAAAGATATATCATTTTTTCATGTGGAATTTCTTCTCCGACATGGTTATCCAAATGTATACGTCACCGATTCCCCACAACTACACGATTGAAATTTACAGGTATAATGATTTCAAAGATTTAACATAGTTGAATTAAATATCTATATCCAAAAAAATAAAAATACTTAGTTTTAATGTATGAAAAACAAGATTATTAAAAATGAAAAATATAAACGGAAAGAATTATTTTCTTTAAAATAATTTAATTATAAGAATAAAAAAAATTGTATTATTGTGCTTTTAATCAAAGAAATTATTTATGTATTCCCCATTGTCGAAGAGGAAATACTGATGGAAAACTATAAAAGTCTATGGAGATTCCTTCGCAATCCACAATCGGCATTGCCAGAGTGGAGTTGCGGAAGGAACGGATTATATAAAAAAATAAAAGATTGTTTTTTTTTTGACAGAAGCATAGGGGTAGATTATATTAGTGCCGGTATTTAGCTACCGAAAGCTTGATACATAGATAATCAGCTACAAATATGCAAAGTCGAGCCAACAGAGGGCAGGTGTGCCTTCCAACGGACTGAAACTTTTATTATTTCAGCGAGCTTGATCGGCTTCGTGTCATTACATCTGACCGATGATGGACAGGTTTTTTTTTTTTTTTTTGATACAGTCTGCCATTCGCTGCTTTGGCCTTGATCATGGTTATCCGACTGAGCTTGTGTTTCTTCGACATCGGCAATATCAGCCCAGCTTGAGACTCGCTGGATTGGCATTGGCGACGTGGGCGGTGGTATTTCTATTGGGTCTGTCTTCTGAGCAAGTTCTTTGGGAGCGGATTCGGCTTCCTCTTCTGGGACTGATGCCGGGGTCTTCCCTTCAGCTCGCTTCTCTAGAGGTGCTTCTTTCCACCAAGTGGGCCTTTGGTTTCGGGGCAATCTTCTTTTTTTGGATGATTTCTCGCAGTTGCGGGCTATATGCCCTGTTTCAAAGCAGACCCTGCATCTGAAGCAGAGATTCTCATAGTCGATCTTCTGGGTCCAAGAGTAGCCCTTGCCGAGGAGATTGATTTCTGCTGGGAATCCATTTTTGAAGTCCATTTCTACACAGATCCTTGCAAACGTGGTTCGGTCTATACTTTCATCTGGACTGTTGCAAAGGAATTTTTCGAGACCGTTTCCAATAGATTCTAGAGATTTTCCCTCCCAGAAATGCAGGGGAAGAGATGGGAGTCTCACCCAGACCGGAGTGGAGGAGATGGAGGCCGTGGATGGATCAAAGTCAGGGGTCCATGGCTTCATGGACAGCCCTGCTCTGCCCCAGAACCACGGTCCGGAGCTAGAAACCATTAATCTATCTTCAGCGGAATAAAAAATAGCCACGAAGAACCCCTTGGCACAAGGGCAAGCAACAACCTCACCATCAGTCAGAGGGGACAAAGTGGAAGAGATCCAGAGACGAAGGTCTGCCAAGCTAGGCCAGAAGCCGTTGAATCTGCAAACCAAGGAAGTCTTGCTTAACTCAGAGGCAAACTCCAGGGCTTCTTTCGGCATCTGGATGGAGATCGCTGGGGCTTCCGGAATCGCAGCGGGCTGAACAGAGGGCACCCCTGGTCGTGAACAAGGGCAGACCCTCCGTTGAGGGGCCACGTCCTTGAGAGGAAGGTTGCCATGGGAGGAAACCAGATCTGGCGGAGGAGGGCCGGCGGCGTTCCTGGCAGCTGCAACCACCGGCGGAGGGCGAACTGGAGAAGGCCTCGCAGATGAGGCGCCAGAGAAGCCCGCGCGAGCTGGAGAAGAAACCTCGGCCGCCATGGCATCTCTGCGATGAGGGAGACTCGATCTGGAGGCCGCGAGGGTTGCTGGAGAGGCGGCAGGAGGCCGAAGCCGTCGAGAAACCAGAACCCTAGTGCAGAAGCTCCGGATTGTGAAGCTCGTAATGTTTAAAAAAATAAAATATTATTAACAATAAATAAATGTGTATTAAAACAAATATTTCAAAAAATTAGTTATAAGAAAATAAATTGCAATTTTATATTATGAGTTAAATGAAGATATAACCTAAAAAAAGGAATATATGTATTTAATAAAGTTATAAAAAAACAAGATTACTAAAATTGAAAAATATATAGATGGAAATAATTTTTTTTTTAAAAAATAATTTACTTCTAAGAATAAAAAAAATTGTATTATTATGCTTTTAATCAACGAAAATATTTATGTATTTCGCATTGTTGAAGCAGAACTGATGATGAAAAGTAAAAGTCTATGGAGCTTCCCACAAGAAAATAAATTGCAATTTTGTATTATGACTTGAATGTAAGATATAACTTAAAAAATAAATAAGAGTATATGCATTTAATAAAGTTAAAAAAAGGACTACTAAAAATGAAAAATATATACATGGAAAGAATTTAATTTAAAAAAAATAATTTACTTATAAGAAGGAAAACTGTAAAAGTTTATGGAGCTTCCGGCAATCTTCACATTGCGAAATGAATGGATTATATAAAAAAAAAGTAAAAGATTTTTAATAATAAATAAATGTGTATTAAAACAAATATTTAAAAAAATTAGTTCGAAGAAAATAAATTGCATTTTTGTATTATGAGTTAAATGATTGATATAACCTAAAAATAAAAGTAAATGTATTTAATAAAGTTATAAAAGAAATACGATTACTAAAAATGAAAAAAAAATACATGGAAAGAATTTATTTTCTTTAAAATAATTTACTTATAAGAATAAAAATATTGTATTATTGTAGGTAACAGAGACACAGGCTATCAAAATAAAATGCAGCCTTTGCATAGTCACGTTCAAACTGAGGTTGATGAGCTTTGTAGCAGAGTTTAAAACTTTTATTATAATTTCTGAATCTCCAAATATTTGAATGTTGTTATGCCCAACTTTCTTTGTGAGTTGACAAGCTTTTAGAAGAGCAAATAATTCTGCTTAATTATTTGTAAGTTGTCTTACTCCCAAGCTGAAGCTGGTTTCTAACCTTCCTCCTGGGTAGAAAATCAAATTTCCTGCCCCAGCTTTCCTTGGATTTCCTTTTGACGCTTCGTCGAAGAAGATTGAGACTTTATTTTTCTTTTTCCACCATTTTGATTTTTTACTTTTTATTTTTTATCGGAACTCTAACCTACCAAATTGGTTTAATAATAGGTCTTTTTTTTCTTTTTTTTTAACCCGGAAGTCTAACCTACCAAATTGGTTTAATAATAGGTCTGCCATAACCAAACTGAATTTTATCCGCCTGCAGCGATCCAAGCCATTTATGCTCAACCTTAAGTTTAATGGCATCAATTTGAGTATTTCCCATGACTTCCAATAGAGAAGCCTTAGCTTTTATTGCTACAAACTTTGGTTTTGTGGCTTTACAATTAAAAATCAAATCATTTCTTGCTAACCAAATTTTCTACCATAAAAATGGCTTGCTAAATTTTCTTCCATTCATGACTGGTTGAAATAATTCCAGGATACCTTGACTGCTAGTTTGCAAAAAGACTAACAGGTTCAGTATTTGAAGGAGTTGAAACCAGCAGCCCACTCAAGATATGTGCCCAAGATTTATGTGTAAAAACGTAGCCAACAAAAAGATGGGCTGACGTCTCGGTAGCTTGAAAACAAAAACAACATCTAAGTTGTCCAAAGTAACCTCGTCTTGATAGATTATCACCAGTTAAAGATTTCTAGTGCATGAGAATCCAAGTAAAAAAATTTACTTTTGGAATACTGGAGAATTCCATATAGTTTTCCAAAAGGTCGCGTTGTGGGATGAAACCATGTATGACTGAATTACCTGAAACCTGTGAGCTGTTGAGTACATGCTTGATATTCCCCAACCCTACACGTCCTTTCACGCTGAGTGTATGGGAACCAAACCTGTTAGTTTAATCATTGACGTGTTCTGCTGAGCAAGAAGCTGGGGATGTCCACGTTCTGGCAGATCTGGGAGAGCCCACGCTGCCCAATTTCCATTTCTGTCCCAAAATGAAATATCAGACAGTCTTAAAAAACCTTTGTTGACAAGCCAGAGCTTGATCTCTAAAAGAGATGAATCATTGTTTAATAGAGTGTTGCCTTAATTTGTCATCCCACAAAAATGTTTTCCTGCCATTTCCTGGTATGCAATAAAGATGTTGATTACAGAATTATAATCCTCTTCTGCATAAATTCCATTTAATAGAACCTTTAGGGGTATTTGCCACATGTATATTTCTTATGGTTCCTCCATTAAGATATTTTTTTCCAAATTTTTTGACTAACTGGGTGCTTTTTATTAGAGAAGAGCTGCTACAACAGTTTGCCTCCCATAGCTAGATTATCTAATCCCAGGTCTCTAATTTGCAATCCACCTTCTAGTACAGGTCTTTTAACAATATCCCATTTAACCAAATGCATTCGACTCTAATTTCCTAATCCACCTCTCCAGAGGAAATCTCTGATGAACTTGGAAATCCGGTCCATAATTGCTTTTGGAGCCAGGAGAAGAGAGGATTCGTAAATTGGGAGAGCTGGGAGAATTGACTTAATCAATATAAACTTCTCTGACTTCGTGAGCCATTGGCCACCCCACGAGGCAATATTTGCTTTCATCTTGCTAATGATTTCCAGCCAGAGAGAAGGATTGTTTTGTTCCAGGGTTAATGGAAGACCCATATATTTAACCTTGTCCCATGTAGCATATCCATCAAAGCCTAAAATTTGAGATATGTTCTCAATTGTTAAGTGTTATATGTTCCAACCATACACGACGCTATTTTGATTTTAATAAGAGCCCCTGAAATGATACAAAAATGTTGCATAATTTCTTAAAAAACTCTTGTCATCCTTAGTGAATCCCCTCCCAGAAGCAACGTATCATCCGCAAAGAGAGCATGGTTGATAGCTTCTACTCCACCTGTTGATTTGATGCCCGAAATAATCCCATCATTTTTTGCTGCAGTTAACTTTCTACTCAAAGTATCAACCAATAGAATAAACAAAAACAACCAGAGTGGACAACCTTGTCGAAGACCCCTGGTTGCTTGAAAGAAGTTTGTTGGTCTGCCATTTACTAGTGGTGCTATCCAAGGTTTATCAGTACACGATTTTATCAAATTTATAAATGTAGGGCTAAATCCAATTGAATGGAGAACTTCGTAAAGAAAGGATAGGTTTGGCCTATCAAAAGCATTTGCCATATTGAGTTTAAATAGCATGGGCCTTCTCCTTTATTTGAAAGCTGGAATGCATGGCTTCCTGAACTTGAATCACATTGTCCAGAATATGTCTTCCTTTTACAAACCCACCTTGAAGAGGTGAGATCAACTTCCCAAGCAGAGGTTTGAGCCTGTTAGCTAAGAGTTTAGAGAAGATTTTATAAGATGCATTACAAAGTGAAATAGGTATGAATCGATCAAAAGTAGTTGGATTAATTTCTTTAGGAATTAATGCAAGGAAGGTGGAATTGGTGCATCCACCAACTTTGCCTTTTAACTAGAATGCTTTGATCATCCTGAGTAAATATTTTCTGATTACTGTCCAACAAACTCTATAAAAATGAAAAGAGAATCCGTTAGGGCCTGGGATGTTATCCAATTCCATAGACCATATAACATCAATGATCTCTTCCTCAGAAAAAGGCTTCATTAACTCAACATTTTCCTCCTCACTCACCAAACAAGGAATGTTGGTAAAAAATTTATAGGTTAAATCTGAATCAATAGAGCCATCCACTCTATACAGGCTTTGAAAATGTTCTTCAACAACTTGTTTAATTTGAGAAATGCCTTTAAAAGTTTCATTAGTCAAAGAGGAGATTTTCGACATACGATTTTGGGAAAGTCTAGCTCTATATTGTTTGTGGAAAAAAGAGGTATTCCGGTCTCCCGATTTCAACCAAGTACTACGTGACTTCAGTCTCCAATATTCTTCTTCCTACCTAAATGCTCGAAAGGAGTTAAACTGTACTTTTTGTTCTTTTTCCAGCATGGCAGAGGTGATTTCTGTTTCTTCCATTTCCAATTGAATCTCCTCCAATTTTTCCAAAGCCTCTTTTCTATCGTTGTTTGGATTTTTAAGAGAATGCTTTACCCATCCCTTTAATGCTGATTTGGTATTTTTTAGTTTTCTCTCCCACACATAGTTCAACGATCCATTGACTGAGATACTCCATGCCTTGGATATTATTCTCAAAATACCATCTTGACCTATCCACAAAGGACTGAACCAAAAGGGTATGGGGCCAAGATAATCTTCATCATCTAGATGCAACAGAATTGGTTTATGATATGAAGTAAGCTTGGGCAAGATACTGGAGGAAATAATCTTTTTTTTTTCATAAAAAAAGAGCTCCGAACTAGAAATTGGTCCAACCTTGTAGAGATATTTGCTGCCCCTGTTCAACTGTTTTTTTTTACTGTAACATAGGGGAGGATTAATTAAAGACCGGTGAAAAATCCACCGGGTGTTGTATTACATCATAAGCTGGACTCAAAATTCTCATGAGCAGACTGAAAATCTCATGAGTTCCAAAGAAGCTTACATAGCCACACGGCTCAAAATTCTGAAGACGAACATTACAGCATAATATATCGGAGAGCAACGCAAAGGGATCTGAGGAGAAAAGGGGAAGAGGTAATTGGAGTTAAACTTCTCCATGATCTTTTTAACTGCTGTCTCCAATGCGGAAATTCGATTCCCAAAGTCTCCTGTGACATTGGCAGTGTCTTTGAATTGAGAGAAGACAACATCTTGAAAGTAGTACATCCCTCCTTTTGAATCCTTGAGATCGTTCTTGAGAGATCGCAGCTCAGAGGAGAAATTCTTCCAGTGCTTGTGGTCTTCTTCAGCGTTGGATTTGAGCCGGTTTCCTTGTTCATCTGATTTTAATTTGAGGGCATCCAGGGACTGTTGGATCTCAGCAAGTCTCTCTTCCACAGACAACGGATTGGACGACGAACCCACTGAAGCCATGAGTTCAGGAGCGAGCTGGGCAGATGTGAGAAGCCGGGGGAAAGGAGTATCCAAGGTCGGTCTCCAGAAATCTGCAGAAACCCAGTAACTGAGGAAGTGAAAACTGCTCTTGAGGACTGCTCGAAATGGGGACAGAGCAGCCCATAATAAGGAGGTGGGGCGAACTCGTGAAGAGGCTGGGAAAGATTTGATGTACTGAAGAATCACCAGAGCACTCAGCATTGTTCCATAGAAGTGACATAAAGGCTCGGGGACATCCCAAAAATGCTTCCCTCGCCGAACCTGAAGAGATTTGGGGAATATTGCAGTGAGATTCTCTGCCATTGACAACCAGGACGCTTCTTCCCAACAGTGCAGCCTTATTGGCCTCCAGATCCGCCTACTCATTAAGTCCACGTAGAACATGGAAGAAAATGATGTCCCTGAAATTTGAGA
This sequence comes from Pseudotsuga menziesii, assembly GCA_001517045.1. Taxonomy (NCBI): domain Eukaryota; kingdom Viridiplantae; phylum Streptophyta; class Pinopsida; order Pinales; family Pinaceae; genus Pseudotsuga; species Pseudotsuga menziesii. Next base: position 32,519 of record LPNX010277117.1, read on the forward strand.
CTGACAAGAGGATTTTTTTTAAGGATAGAGATTAAGTAGATGTTGGTCGGCAGTTTTTTGGACCTCAGGGCTTGGATGATCAATTTCGAGTCTCCAAACACCACTAGAGATTTTAATTTTCTCTCTTGGGCTTGCTTGAGGCCTTGCCATAAAGCTAACGCCTCTGCCTTATTGTTGGACATTGTTCCTAGCCCCCAAGCGTAGGTGGTTAAGATAGAATTCTCATCCGAAAGGAGGATCCCTCCTCCTCCTACTAGCCCTGGGTTGCCTTTTGAGGCTCCATAAAAAAATAGGATGCTTTTCTTTAATTTGAATCTCCACAATAGGAATTAATTTTCTTCTAGACGGATTTCCCAATTAGCAAGGTTTGAGATGGGAGCATCGGGAATAGGCTCAGGACAGCGGAACTGAGATAGCCATCTTTTCTCTTGGGGATCCAGGTCTCTGGAATTCTTGAGATGACTCTTGGCTTCTGATAACTCCCCCAGGAGGGCTTTACACTTGATTGCAACCTTGATGCTTGAATTTTCCTCATCCCTGAAGATTCGGCGATTGCGTTCCAGCCAGATCTTCCAGCAAATTGCTTTAGGGGCCCACATCCAAATTGATTTAAGAAGGTCTTTTTTATGGAGATCAAAGGGAGAGGAGGTGGTCCAGGAGGCAAACAGGTCAGAGATGGAAGGGGGGATGGCGAGATCCTCAAGATTTAGGAGGAGGACCTCCGACCAGATTCCTTGGGAGAAGGGACAAGTTATCAGGAGATGATTCATTGTCTCTTCCTCTGAGCAGCATAGAGGACATCTTGACGGACCTTCCACACCTCTTTTCTTTAGATTGTCCCCTGTCAGAATACTTTTATGAGAAACTGTCCAACAGAAGAGGTCGATCTTGGGAACGAACGGGTAGTTCCAGATAAAGTTCCAACTTGCTGGATTAGGGGCAGCGTAAGGCAATGAGAGGAAGGATCTGTATCCTTCAGCGGCTGTGTATCGACCTGAGCGTTGGCCCCACCCTCTTTTGTCTTTGCTGTGCTTTTCTATAGGCGTTTTCCCATGGAGGAGCTGAATTAAGCAATCCTTTTCGTCGTTTAGCCAGTGGGAGAGATTGCCAAAATTCCAATCCTTCCAGATGCAGTCTCCTTCCTCCTTCCAACATGAGATGTCCCAAAGAGTTTCTATGTTATTGTTTTGAGCCCAGGCCTTAATATTCCTTATCCCAGTATTTTGTCCCAGGGATTGTTCTCCCATGATGGAGTCCTCCCACAACTCGATTTTCTTCCCGTTTCCAGGGATCCAATGAAGGTTAGCTTGGAAGTGATGAAGGACTTTGAGACAAAGCTTATAGATGGGTGAGCCTTTCTTGCGCGGAGTTGGACTATCCAGACATCTTAGCCTTTCCCCAGGGAAGTATTTCTTTCTTAAAACTTTTTTGCTCCAAGTTTCTTTTCCAGGGACCAAATTCCAAAGGATTTTGGCCCCAATGGCCAAGTTTTGTCTTGCTAGATCCTTGACTTGGAGGCCTCCCTCCTTATAAGGCATTTGGATTTTATTCCAGCTAACCAGATGGATTCGGTGGAGGTTCCCTTTGCCTCCTTCCCAGAGGAACTTTCTTATCAACATCTCCATTTGTTTCAAAATAGAGACCGGAGCGAGCATAATAGAATTTTGATAAATTGGAATACTCATTAGCACTGATTTGAGCAGCACTGTTTTACCTGCTAGGTTTAACCAGTTGGAGCCCCAGTTTTGGATTCGATTCTTAAATTTGTCAATGATAGGGGACCAGTGAGCTGCACTCGAGCCTTTCTTAAAAATTGGAACGCCTAAGTAGATGAAGGAGTCCCAATCGTGAACAACTTCCATGCCAAGAATTCTGGCTATCTCCCCTATTTCCTTTACTAAGCAATTCCAACCATATATCTTACTTTTCTGAAAGTTGATTTTGCTTCCTGAGACCAGTTTATAAGCTTCCAGCTCTTCCTTAAATTGTTTTGCCAAGAAGATGCTAGCTCCACCTAAAAGGATCGTGTCATCCGTGAACTGAGCATGGTTGATGTCTTTTACCTTTTGAGCCAACCGGAGACCTGAGAGCAGTTTCTTCTGCTGACTGGAGATTAATTGAAAGCTTAGGACAGAAGCTTGAATTGCATAGAGGAGAGGCGATAAGGGACAGCCTTGCCGGAGCCCTCTGGACGCTTGGAAAAAGTCAGTGGATCTTCTGTTTACAAGGGGAGCTATCCACGGGGAGCTGATACAGCCTTGCACCCAATTGATAAAATGGGGAGAGAAACCAAGTTGATTCATGACTAAGAAGAGGAAATCATGTCTAACCCTGTCAAAAGCGTTGGCGAGATCAAGCTTTATCACCATTCCTTCTTCTTTATTCTGGAAGCTAGAGTGGATGGCCTCTTGAACAAGGAGGATATTATCTTGAATCTTTCGCCCTTTAATGAACCCCCCTTGATTCTCCGGGATGACTCTGGGGAGAATTTTTTTAAGCCTATTGGCAATGATTTTGGTTATAATCTTGTAACTTAAATTGCAGAGGGAGATTGGACGGAATCTGGAGAAGGAAGTGGCTCCCTTTTCTTTCGGGATTAAAGTTAAAAAGGAAGAATTAGTGCTTCCCCCAATCCTGCAGGTGGTTTGTGAGTGCCTTACCATCCTTAAAAGGTCAAATTTAATAATATCCCAACAGCTAGTGTAGAATCTGGTAGTGAAACCGTCAGGGCCTGGAGCGCTATCAGGCTTCATTTGGAACAAGGCTCTCTTTAGTTCTTTTAAGGAGATTGGGGCAGTGAGAAGGAGGTTATCAGCCTCTTGGATCAGGGGAGGGATGAGGTCAAAGGGGTGGTCCAGAGGGTTTAAGGGGTCTTCATCAGGAGCAGAAAAGAGATCTTTGAAAGTAAGGAAGGCTGCTTTCTTTATTTCTTCAGAGTCTTTTATCAAGGTACCTTGAAAGTTGATTTCAGTTACAGCTTTGAAGCTTTTACAAGCTTCAGCTTGTTTGTGAAAATAATTTGTGTTTTTGTCCCCGCTCTCTAGCCACAAGCTTCTTGATTTTTGACGCCAGAATTCTTCTTCGATTCTACACGCTTGAAAGTAGGACTTTTGAAGCTCTGATTCTTTGGAGAGAGTACTACTGGAGATGGGATGGATGTCCATAGCTTGCTGGTGAATTTCAAGGGCTTTTTGGGCTGCGATTCGACAGGAGGTAGGAGAGGTTAAGAGCTTTGCCCAATTCTTTAGATCTGATTTGAGCTTTTTTAGTTTCTGCTGCCAGGAGAAGGATGGGGATCCAGGGATTGGGGCAGACCAGGAATCCAAGACTACTTGCTGGAAGTTCTCTTGGAGCAGCCAGAGCAGGCTAAAGCGAAAAGGGATAGGGCCAAGAGTGGGATCAGAGGAGAGCTCTAGCAAGATCGGTTTGTGATCAGAGGTGCAGTTGGGGAGGATTTTAGAGGAGCCCAGATAACCAGAAGTGAGGAAGTCAGAATGGATGAGGAATCTGTCAAGGTGAGCAGCAATGTGCCCAGGGCCCAGCCTTTTGTTGGACTAGGTGAATTTTCCTGAGGGAGGCTTGATATCCATCAGGTCCCAGTTGAGGATAATGTCCTCAACCCATTCTCTAGCTTGATCCCTTACTATGGTGCCTCCTTTCTTCTCTTCAGCAGCCAGCGTGATGTTGAGATCACCAGCAATGATGATGTTTCTAGGGATGTGCCGGCTTAGAAACGAATCAATGGCATCCCAACAATTGCGTTTTTTAGAAAATAGAGTAGGAACATACATGTTGAAGAGACTTACTTGCTGTCCAGAGTCCCGATGGAGAAAACTTGTGAAAATCCAGTGATCGCTACTTTCTTCATTGACCAACTCAAATTTGGCAGAGTCCCAGAAGGTGGCTATTCCTCTTGAGGCCCCTTTTGAGCTTATTGCTTTCCCAGGGCCCTTTTTCCAGAAGGCAAGACCTGCTTGATAGAGGATTGAATCCTCCATTTTTGTCTCCTGAATTAACATAATATCCGGCTTGTTTATTTTGATGATGTCTTTCAGTGCTTCTTCTTTTGGTTTGGAGCCTAAACCTCTGCAATTCCAAGAGACGTATCGCATTTAAACTTTCTTGGGTGGGGAGGCCCCCTTGGAGGGCTGGCCTTGCTTCGATCTTGTACTAATCATGGTTGGCAGATTTTTCTGAGTTCCTTTGGCTACATCTCAGAAGGACTTCTCTTCTCTGTGCTTTTTCTTTGATTTTCGTCCTCTGGTGGACCTCAGAGGCATTGCATGTGAGCTGCTGGATATCGAGGCTCCTTAATCAGAGAAACCACCTTGGTCAGAGTCTAGATTAGATGGATCCTCCTCCTGGCCGATAACCTTCGAGCGCTCTCCTACAGGGATGAGAGGGGGAATATCATCAGAGATGACGGCAGGGGATTCTGTGACGGGTTGCTGGGGGATTTCACCAGGTTCGGTGGGTTCTATCAAAGTCAATCTAGTAGTATTCCTTTCTACTACAGTTGTTCCTTCAATTGTCGAGGGATGAGGGAGGGATACCGATTTTGAGGTTGACGCCTGAATAGGATTTGGAGGTAAGATCCTTCCTTCTGTGGACGTCCCCTTATTGCCTGAGTTAGGGTTGTGGGATTGCAACCCGGATCCTGGTCTTTTCTCTTGAGCTTTTGGGGATGCTTTCCCTTTCTTGGCTCTTTTCCATTCTTCTGTTTTGTCCCCTTGTTGATTTTTGGGACAGTTTCTTTGGAAATGACCATGCTCATGGCAGTGTCTGCATTTGAAGGGCAGCTGCTCATAATCTAACTGTTGATAGTGGTGCCAGGCTCCAATAGAGATCTTGATTGCTTCTAGGAGCCCGGCCTCAAGGTCCACCTCAACGCAGATTCTGGCACAGGAATATTGTCCCTTGGGGTCTGCTTTGTCAATGTAGCGACCAAGCCCATTCCCTATTTTTTCCAGAGATTTAGAATTCCAGCAGTGCGCTGGGAGATTTGGGAGATGAACCCAAACAGGGACCTCCTTTGGGGTATCAACATTCGGGTCAACATTCGGGGTCCAGCGATTGAGATACAGGCCCTGGGATCCCATGAAGTAAGGTCCATTCCTGAAAATGAGATCTCGATAATCTTTGGAGATGAATTCGAAAATATAGAAACCTCTGCCCACCGGATAGCAGGTCACGCTGTGCTTCAGTTGAGGCCTCTAGTTTCTTTGAATCCAGTCATCAGTGGTTCTGGTGGATGGCCATAAACCCATGAACTGCCTGACCAGTCCACGTTCCGCCAAAGCCAGAGCAATCTTAATGGGTTTTTCTTCTGGCAAGGAAATTTCAGGTATTGCATCCAACTTCTTAATGAATTTCGGAATAAGGGGGGCCACCAGTTTCTTCCCGGCATGTACTAAGAGCCTCCTGAAGGCTTCTTCAACAGAGATAGAAGGGGAGGGAGGGGAATTCCCTCCCCCAGGTGCAGCCATGGCGGCCGCTAGGCAGCACACGCAGCGAAAAAAACCCTAGCTTGAAGGAGCACTCGCAGCTTCAAGCAAAAAATGTATCTGTGATCTTAGACCATCTCTCCCCTGTTTGATTGTTAGTCCAGGTGTATCTACCTTTTTTTGGTTTAAATTCTATTAGTTCCCATAATAAAATGAGATTCTCCACAGTTTTATGCATGGGATCTCTCCCGCAGACTCCTCCTTTTTTCTCTTTTGGATCCAATGTGATGTTTAAATCACTAGCCACAATAATATTGGAAAGCGTATTAACAGCAAGAAAGTCTGACATAGAATTCCAACATTCTCTTTTCTCTTAGAAATTTACAGGTACGTAGAGATTAAAAATAGCTAGGGATATCTTACTTGGAATGTGTCGGAGTTTAGTAAAGATCCAGTGTTGCGTTTCAAGAGAGTTTTCCAAAGAGAAAAGATCCTCTATACACAAGGTTACAAGTCCACCAGAAGAACCTCGAGCACTGACAATCTTTTCTGCATTCTTTTTCTTAAGGAAAGAAGGTTATCCTCATCTATTTTTGTCTCTTGGAGCAGAAGAACATCACGAGAATCCATTCTTAAGATGTCTTTAACAACTTCAGCTTTCGAAGAATTTCCCATCCCTCTACAATTCCAAGAGACAATACATTATTTATTATTGACAGAAGGAAGAGGGCCTCCTTTTGAAGGTCTAGCCCGAGTATTCCTGTCAATTGACATCTCAGTTGTAGCTTGTCTTCCTTGCATCTTCAGATGTTCGGCTTCTTCCTCTCGAACCTTCTTAAGAGATTTATGCCCTTTTTTTGAAGACCTCTTAAGGGATTCTTCTTTAGATGAACCAGAATTATCCATAGGGTTTTTTTTTTTTTTTCCATTTATGCATATGTGGGAGAGTATCTATCAACAGGATAACCAAGATTTGACTCAGTTGATTCTTTGTTTTCTTCTCTTATATGATCTTGAGATTGTGGAACTTCTCCCTCTTCAAGCACTGAAGGCACTTGTTATTCTGGATTGCTCAACACATCAAAATTGTTTTGTGTTGTTATTTATTTCATAGCTGCTCCAATTTCATTATGTTTTTGTCCGGTGGGATTACTAACCGACCCCATTTCTCCTTTTTTTCCCTTTGATTTATTTCCTTGCTTTGTTGTACTTGTTTTTTGAACTTGATTCCATTGTTCTCCCTTCTCTTTGGCAACTTCTTCCTCAACTTTCTTCATACATGATTTGGAAAAATGCCCATAGCCATGACAATGTTTGCACTTAAAAGGAAATTGCTCATAATCAAGCTCCTGCTCATGTGACCAATCTGCTACTGTCAAATTAATTGCTTCAAGAATCCCTAACTCGAAATCCACTTCAACACATATTCTGGCACAAGTATATTGTTCTCTTCTTTCAGCCCTATCAATATACTTCCCCAATGTGTTTCCTATAGCTTCTAGAGACTCCGAATTCCAACAATGAAGAGGAAGATGCGGCAATCTAACCCATACAGGAACAACAAAAGGGAAATCTTGATTCCGATCAAAGTCTGGAGTCCACTTGTTCAGGTAAAGCCCTTGAGGGGCCCATGAAATATAGCCCGTTTCTAAAAATTAAATCTATGTCTTCTGAATTTTCAAAAAGAAATACATAATATCCTTTACCTATTAGATTGTTGCGTATGCCTTCTGAGATAAGGGGCTTCCAATTTCTTTGAACCCATCCATCGATTGCCTTGGGAGATGGCCAAAGACCAGTAAAATGGCCAATAAGACCCCAATTGATTTGCAATATTCATGGTTGTCCGGCAAGGTTGTTTCGCAGGTAGATCCATCGAAGGAATGTTGTCTAATTTCTTGACAAATGTCTATTGATTCTGACTGAGCTTCCTCTTGCTGCTTGGTGCTACCAATCTCCTGAAAGCAATGAGTTCAAGGGGAGGGGAGGAACACCCTCTAGTGGCCATGGCAGAAACTCTCAAAGCACTACAAAAACCAAAACCTTGCAAATATTTTCAGCTAATCTTCTCGAGGAGGGCCAAGCTTCACCCATGAACACTCAAAGTGCCTACAGAGAGTTCCTAAAGATATTCGAGGCAGATTCACCAAACCAGGCAAAAAAATTCTTGTAGCAAGTTCATGAAATTTTTTTTTTTTGGAGCGCAATCACCCCATAAAGTTTCCTGTATTATTGTACTTTTAATTAAAGAAAAATATTTATGTATTCCGCATTGAGGAAGCAGAACTGCAGATGGAAAATTGTAAAATTCTATGGAGCTTCTGGCAATCCGCAATTTGCATTGCGGAAGAAATGGAGTATATAAATCTTTTATCTTTCTATATAATCCATTCCTTCTGAAACTCCACTTCCTCAATGTAGATTGCAAGAAGTTTCATAGACTTTTCAGTTTTCCATCAGCCGTTTATTTTCTTTAAAATAATTTACTTATAAGAAGAAAAACTCTAAAACTCTATGGAGTTTCCCGCAATCCGCAATCTGCATTGCGAAAGGGAAGTTGAGGAATGAATGGATTATATAAAAAATAAAAGATTAATAATAATAAATAAATGTGTATTAAAACAAATATTTAAAAAAATTGGTTAGAAGAAAATAAATTGCATTTTTGTATTATGAGTTAAATGAAAGATATAACCTACAAAAATAAGAGTATACATATTTAATAAAGTTATTAGAAAACACTATTACTAAAAATGAAAAATATATACATGGACACAATTTATTTTCTTTAAAATAATTTACCTATAAGAATAATTTTTTTTGTATTATTGTACTTTTAATCAAAGAAATATAAAAGTCTATGGAGCTTCCCTCAATCCGCATTGCGGAAGGAATGGAGTATATAAATATTTTACTTTTTGATATAATCCATTCCTTCCGCAATGCAGGATATATAAAATATATATTTATGCTTATTAATATAAGTCTTCTTACGTATTTAATAATGCTATATTCATACTTAATGTTATAATTATATTGCAGAAATAACATAAACTAACTTGTAGATAAGATAAGCATAATGAGTCTCACATCAAATATATATTTATACTTATTAATATAATCATTCTTAAGTATTTAATAATGTTATATTCATACTTAATGTTATACTTATATTGTGGAAATAAGTTAAACTAACTGGTAGATAAGATAAGCATAATGAGTCTGACATATTGACAACAAATAAATGTGTATTAAGACAAATATTTCAAAAAATTAGTTCGAAGAAAATAAATTGCATTTTTATATTATGAGTTAAATGAAAAACATAATCTAAAAAAAGATTATATGTAATTAATAAAGTTATAAAAAAATACGATTGCTAAAAATGAAAAATATATACATGAAAATAATTTATTCTCTTTAAAATAATTTACTTATAAGAAGGAAAACCATAAAAGTTTATGGAGCTTCCTGCAATCCGCAATCTGAAATCCACATTGCGGAAGTAGAGTTGCAGAAGAAATGGATTATATAAAAAAGTAAAAGATTATTAACAATAAATAAATGTGTAATCCGCGAGATGTAGAACAGTTGGTGGCGGGGTATGGTTAAGACACCCCCCTAAGTTGAAAGGTCGTCGGTTTTAATCCCATCAGATACCAAAAAATCCAACCATGCTAAGGGTTGGTGCGGTCCAGGTCGGGTGTAATCCCTGGGTGATTTTGACAGCTTAGATGCCCCTGGTTCATGGTTACTTAACCAATGGCAACCTTGCTAGTCAGGGGGGTTCCGCCACTTTGCCAACAAAAAAAACAATAAATAAATGTGTATTAAAACAAATATTTAAAAAAATTAGTTCGAAGAAAATAAATTACATTTTTGTATTATGAATTAAATGAAATATATAACCTAAACAAATAAGAGTATATGTATTTAACAAAGTTATAAAAAAACATTATTATTAAAAATGAAAAATATATACATTAAAATAATTTATTTTTTTTAAAATAATTTACTTATAAGAATAAAAAAAATTGTATTATTGTACTTTTAATCAAAGAAAATATTTATGTATTCCGCATTGCGGAAGCGGAACTGCGGATGGAAAATTGTAAAAGTCTATAGAGCTTCCACCAATCCGCAATCCGCATTGCGGAAGGAATGGATTTATATACTCCATTCCTTCCGCAATGCGGATTGCGGAAGCTCTGTAGACTTTTACAATTTTCCATCAACCATTCCGTTTTCGTAATGCGAAATACATAAAATATATATTTGTGCGTATTAATATAATCCTTCTTAAGTATTTAATAATGTTTTTTTTTTGTAAATTAGACGATCCTTCTATTGCCAAAAACTAAAATTTACAGAGAAAACAAAGCCCTCCCATAAATGGGAAAATAGGCTTGAAGATCAAAATGACAGTCTCGCTCGAAAGGAAACAAGACAATACCAAAGTGATTGCGAGTTCTTAATGAGTCTTAAAATTGTATCTTTCATGAAAACAAAATGTATCATCTTTAACAAAAGTTTTAAACAGAAAAAAAAAACTAGAACAGAGGCAATTGAAAAGCAGAATCAATCAACACACCTATCATTAGGCTCACTGGCAGAGGCAGGCTCGAGTTTATGCCCAACCGTTTAACAAGCACAACTTGATTGTGTAGAATCCGTTGCAAGAGAAACATCATTTTGTCCTACTAGAGCAAGATTTCCCCATGCTGCTCATCCTTCTCTACCAAGGTTTTGCCAAGAACCATCTTCTGCGACCAATGCAAGTCCAGGGACTTCTGATAGAGGGTGAGATGGTCTCTTGAAGAACCAGGGTCCGGACTAAGTCCTTAAAATTATTTTTTAATTTCCTTTGGTCCCAGGCAAATTATGTCCATTACAACATCCCTCTCAGCACGCTAGATGGTGGTATGGACCGAATCAGGGATTTCTCTTTTGTAGCATTTACATTTTTCAACCAATTGCTACTGAAACCGGATAGGTGGGCTCATAAGATCCGACTTACTAGTCTCAGGAAGGATAGAGGCATGGCGGGTGTGCTTACGAGGAGGCACGCTTTCAGAAGGGAAGGTAACCGCCAGGAGCAAGAGTATCCCGTGGAGAGGATTCGAGGAGCGATTAGAAGCACAGAAAAATGAGCTCGGAGGATACCCAACAGGGATGAGAAAAGAAGCCCAGAAGATCAAAGGTTCTGCATAACAAGAAAACCTCGCAACCATGTCAAGCTGGTGGTGGTGAAGACATAAAAAATGAATGTACTAAACCCTCTCATGATTACCCAGCTACTTGCTTCTGTACGAAGCCTCCACCACAATAGAAAAATCATTCGTCGGCTGTTGAGCGCTTGTACTTGCAGGCCTGTCATTTTCAGTCAGCGCGTGGCAGAACTACGTGATTATCGGAGGTCTGATGAGGGGTGATGAAGTGGTAGCACAGGGGACTGACAATCCTACCATGTGCCTCTCATCCTCCCTCCCAACCAAGCACTTGTACACGCGCCTTGGGGAGTAAGTATTTAATAATGTTATATTCATACTTAATGTTATAATTATATTGCGGAAATAACATAAACTATTTGGTAGATAAGATAAGCATAATGAGTCTAACATAAAAATATATATTTATGCTTATTAATATACTATTTCTTAAGTATTTAATAATGTTATATTCATACTTAATGTTATAATTATATTATGGAAATAACGTAAACTAACTGGTAGATAAGATAAGCATAATGAGTCTGACGTATTGACAATAAATAAATGTGTATTAAAACAAATATTTCAAAAAATTAGTTCGAAGAAAAGAAATTACAATTTTTTATTATGAGTTATATGAAAGATATAACCTAAAAAAAAAAAAGGGTTGTGGTTTTTCATACTAAAGTTTTGCCCAACAAGTCACATGGCACTCGAACAAAACAAAAAAAATATATAAAAAAAAACATGATTACTAAAAGTGAAAAATATATACAGGGAAAGAATTTATTTTCTTTAAAATAATTTACTTATAAGAAGAAAAACTGTAAAAATCTATGGAGCTTCCCCCAATCCGCAATCCCCATTGGGAAAGTGGAGTTTCAGAAGGAATGGATTATATAAAAGAGTAAAAGATTATTAACAATAAATAAATGTGTATTAAAACGAATATTTATAAAATTTAGTTCGAAGAAAATAAATTGCATTTTTGTATTATGAATTAAATGAAAGATATAACCTAAAAACAAAGTATATGTATTTAATAAAGTTATAAAAAACACGATTACTAAAAATGAAAAATATATACATGGAAAGAATTTATTTTCTTTAAAATAATTTACTTATAAGAATAAAAAATTTTGTATTATTGTACGTTTAATCAAAGAAAATATTTATGTATTCCGCATTGCGGAAGGGGAGCTGCAGATGGAAAATTGTAAAAGCCTACGGATTTCCCCGCAATCTGCAATCCACATTGTGAAACTGGAGTTGCAGAAGGAATGGACTTTTTTATATACTCCATTCCTTTCGCAACTCCACTTCCGCAATGCGGATTGCGGGAAGCTCTATAGACTTTTACAATTTTCCATCCCCAATTCCGCTTCCGCAATGAGAAATACATAAAATATATATTTATGCTTATTAATGTAAGTCTTCTTAAGTATTTAATAATGTTATATTCATACTTAGTGTTATAATCATACTGCGAAAATAACGTAAACTAACTGGTAGATAAGATAAGCATAATGAGTCTGACATAAAATATATATTTATGCTTATTAATATAATCCTTACATAATGGAGTCTCACATAAAAATTATAATTAAAATGGGGGAAACAAACTTTAAAAGGAAGATTTTAATTAAAAAAAGGAAAAGAGATAAAACAAATTTGAAAATAATTTAAAAATGAAGAAAATTAAAATAGAATGGTGAGTAAAAAGTTAGGAAGAGATTACAAAAGAGGAGATTACAAAAAAAATTTACATCTAAAATAAAAAGCAATGAAATGAAAGAGAAAATAAGAAGAAAGAAAAAACTACGGATAAAAGCAAAGAGACGAAAGAGAAAATACGAAGAAAGAGAAAGCTGCAGATACATAGAAGAATTCAGGATACCCGGAGGTCGGGTCAGATCAAATAAGCAGATGAGAGCTTTATTATAAATTAGTTTGCCACTCCATAAAATAGCTTAGGAAGAGATTACGAAAGAGGAGAATATAAAAAAAAATACATCTAAAAGAAAAAGCAATGAAATGAAAGAGAAAATAAGAAGAAAGAAAAAAATACGGATAAAAGCAAAGAGACAAAAGAGAAAGTACGAAGAAAGAGAAAGCTACATATACATAGAAGAATTCAGGATACCCGGAGGTCGGGTCAGATCAAATAAGCAGATGAGAGCTTTATTATAAATTAGTTTGCCACTCCATAAAATATAAATGTTCCATAAAGCAAAGCAGTGCAACTCATGATTTCTTTTCAAATTGGATATTTGAAGAACAACTGAAGAGAGAAATTTCTCTGCGTAGAATTAGTTTCTCTATACACTGACTAGTCACTGAAGTAATATTATTTGTTTTGGAAACACTTTGTGGAGTTAGTTTTTTTGCACATGATGGATAGATTTAATTGCAAAAATTCATGCAGTAGATTAGATGCGCTGCTCAATGGTCTAATCCAAACAGTTCAATAGTTCTGTTTGTTGGATTTACTAAAGCCCGAAAATGAGCAAAATCCGATTTATGAGCAGTTCTTGAGCATCCTCATGAAGGGCGCTGAATTGGTGGAAAAATGTGAGAAAAGAAACCCTTTCAAAATATTTCATAAACTAAATGATTTTTGGCTCCAAGAAGATTTCAAAAAATTCCATTGATATGTGTTAAGCCTTTGACTCTGGTTCGATCCCTTGTTGGAGGATTTGGTTGTGAGTTCATACGCTTGGGTGCAAGCTGCAGTGTTTTGATTTGCAGGATTTTTGGATCATGTATCTGAAGCTGTAGCTATTGCAGTTGTCTGAAAACTGGATTTGCAGAGTGGCTCCAAGATATTTGGATCTGTGTAGTCTCTGGTTCAATAACTCCCTGGAGGATTTGGCCATGAGATCGTGAGCTCGGGTGCATGTTGTTTTGTTTTGCAGGAATATTGGCAACTTACGGAATTTGGCTCGATCAAGATGGACTAGTTTCTTGTTTCAAACTGTTATGCATTTTATTTTGGATGAGTGTGTGTTCTGAACTTCATTCCCATGGACACTGGAGGGGGTCCACCCCCTCCACTTCCTCTAGAGATCGTTTCCATCAAATGTTTGGTTACCTCCTGTGACAAGAGAAAGGGTAGCGCAAATGGGCAGAAATTTGTGAAGAAAGCAGACAATATTCTCTCTGTTGAATTACCTGTTGAACGCCCTTGTCGGACCACTTTGAATCTTGCTGGGCGTGGGCTCATTGGGCAATTTACAAGTCCATGGCCTTCTCTTAAGGAAATTGATGGATGGGTTCAGTGAAATTGGAGGCCTCTGGTTACTGAAGGAATCCAAAATCATATGGTTGGAAGAGGTTACTATGTTTTTGTGTTTGATTCAGATGAAGATCGAGACCTCATATTTCAAAATTGTCCATATTTTATGGGCCCTCAGGGGCTCTATCTGAATAAGTAGACTTCGAACTTCAATCCTACCCAGGACGTTCCTTCAGCCGTTCCCGTATGGGTAAGGCTTCCCCATTTACCTCTACATTGCTGGAATTCAGAATCTTTGGAAACCATCGGGAATAAGATATGAAAATATATCGATAGGGAAGAAAGGAAAGAACAGTATTCGTCTGCAAGAATATGTGTTGAAGTAAATTTGGAGATAGAGCTACTCGAGGCGATCAAGTTAACCGTACCTAAATGGTTGCACATTTAGGAGCTTGATTATGAACAAGTCTCTTTAAAGTGTCGTAATTTCCATGGATATGGCCACTTTGCTCGAAATTGTAAGAAAAAATTAGAAGAAAAAATTGAAGAAGAGAAAGTTGATCATTGGACACAAGTTCATAAAATAGGCACTTTCAAAGAGGATAATATAACGAAAGGTAAAGGAGGAAATACAGGGAATGGAGTCATTCCTGTTGAGAAGAGACTTTTTAAACCTTAGGCTATGGAAAAAGTCACTGTTTCATTAAACCCTTTTGTTGTTTTAAGCCCATCTGAAGATCAAAATCCTCCTGTTCTTGAAGAGGGCGAAGTGCAGCAATAAGATGTGCACAGAGAAGAAGGTGAAGTAAATTTCGGGCCACAGGAACAATCTGGAACAACAACCTTAGAAATTCCTTGCGCAGATGCAATCTTGCATGAACTTCATAATTCACCCACAAGGGTCATATCTTCTCCCTCTTATGCAGAAATTCTAAAGAAGAAACTGATAGACACTTCTGGTTCTTCGGAAGAAGATTTTATTGAGCAAATCACTAAAAAGGCAAGTAGGAAGTCTCGGAAGGAGGTTAGAGAAGAAGAAGCCGGGAGATTAAAGATGTAGGGTAGTTAGGCTACAACCGAAATGTCAATAGGTAGAAGTAAGTGGAATAGACCCCCAAAGGGAGGCCCAACTCCCTCTTTCTCGGGTAAATAGTGTAGATCGTCTCGTGGAATTGCAGGGGATTGTGAAATCCCAAGAAAGTAGAAGCAGTTAAAGATTTATTAAGAATGGAACCTTTGGACATTCTCTTGCTCCAAGAGACAAAGATAGAAGAGGAAGCTCTTCTATCCTTAAGCAGATCAAAGTGGAAAAACAATGCAGGCAAGGCGGTTAGTGCACGGGGTACTTTAGGGGGCCTCACAACCTTATGGTTCGAGGACAAGTTTCTTTTGAAATACTCCTTTGCTACCCAACATTGGATTTATACAGAAGTTCAACATATAACAAGTAATATTTCCATGGCTCTCTTTAACCTTTATGTCCTAGTAAATTTTCTAGAGAAAAAGGACTGCTGGAATTCTCTGTCAGATTTCATAGAAATCTACACTCCCATAAATATCATAGTGGCAGGGGATCTCAATATAATTTTAGACCCTAATGAGAAAAAATGAGGTGTTCAAGGTAAAGATCCTCTTCAGGAGTCAGTGGATACTTTGATCCATGCTCGGGACCTTCTTGATTTCAAACTCAAGAAAGGTTGCTACACTTGGACCAATAATAGAGTAGGGAATGTCAGTATTTCTGCTCGTCTAGATAGGTTTCTAGTCCAAAGCTCTTTGATGGAGGGGAAAATATTAATCTCTTCCAAAATTTTTCCCAAGTTAACATCTGATCATCACCCCATCTCCTTGTTGCTGGAAGAAGAGGAAGACTTAGGTCTTATTCCGTTCCGTTTCAGTCCTCTTTGGATAGAGAGAGAAGGCTTCTGGGAAACAGTGACACAAGCTTGGTCTCTGTTTGTTGAAGGCCCCCCCAGCTACGTATGGGAACAAAAAATTAAGTCTACAAAGTATGCCTTGAAAAGTTGGGTTAAAAAATCTCTCACAACTCCAATGAGCAGCAGGCAAGCGAAAGTGCAGGCTTTAGCAGGGATTCAACTGGGTATGGAGGAAACATAAATTACTAAATCACATCTGGATACTGAGCAGTCTGCTCAACTAAATTCCTTTCTTTCCTTTTGCCAGGAAGAGGAGTACCTACGTCTTAAGTCTCGTAGTTTCTGGTTGCAAGCATGAGATAAAATACTGCTTTCTTCCATAGACAATGCAGAGCTAGACACTCACAATTTCAGCAGGATGCACAAATGCATTTTCAACAATTGCTTCAAGAGGACGACATCTCTGATGAAGAAGTCAATGCCGATTTTTTGTCCAATATTCCTACTTTAGTTAGTGCTTAAATGTTGGCTTAGTGAAAACTTTCTCTGAAAAAGAAATAGTGGATGTTATTTGGGCAATGGAGCCAGATAAAGCCCCCGGGTTGGATGGATTCTCTATTCATTTCTATAAAGTTTGCTAGAATGTTATAAAAACATATCTACTCCGCATGATATCAGCCTTTCATAAAAAATCCAAAGTGGGAGGGTGCACCCTCGCTTTGTAATGCCTCATACAAACTCATGGACAAACTCTTAGCCAATAGACTTAAGCCTTTGGTAGGAAATTTAATTTCTACTCTCTAGGGGTGGTTTGTAAAAGGAAGGCATCTCGTAGATAATGTGATCCAAGTGCAAGAAGCCCTTCACTCCAACTTTCAAAGGAAGGAGAAAGGCAAGATCATCAAGTTGGATATGAAAAATGCTTTTGACCGTGTTAAGCTTTCCTTTCTCTATCAAGTTATTCTGTCTTTTAGTTTTAGTGTTGAATTTGTTAGTTTGATAAAATACTACACAGATAGGCCCTGGATATCCCCTTGTCAATGGTAGACCAACAGATTTTTTCCAAGCTTCAAGAGGACTCCGTAAAGGGTGCCCTCTGTCACCTTTCCTTTATATATTGATGTCTGAATCTTTAAGTAGAAATCTTATAGCAGAATTGGTCGCAGGTTCTATCCGAGGCATTAAGGTAGCAAGAGGTGTGGATCCTATAATTCATGCCCTATTTGCAGACGACTCTCTTTTTTTGGGAGGGGCTTCCTTAAGTGTTGCTCGGGCCTTCAATGGAATATTACAAAAATTCTGTTTAATCTCAGGAGCTCTAATTAACAAAAGAAAGAGTGTTGTATATGGTTGGAATGTAGACCATCCGACAATTCTTCAAATAGCTCGTTCCTTGGGTTTCTGTGGTTTTGATAAGTGGGACAAGATCAAATATTTGGGCCTTCTATTAACCTTGGGACCAAGTCCTCATTCGGTTTGGATTGAAGTTATAAGTTAAATAAAAGCAAAAATAGTATCCTGTGGTGGCCAATGGTTAACAAAGGCTAGGAAGTTGGTTTTGAATAAGGCAGTCATTTTAGCCCTCCCCATCTTCCAGTCCTCTCTGCTCCTTTCTCCCAAGTCCATCACGGCTCAGATTTCCAAGATTATTCGGGACTTTATTTAGAATGGTGGCAAAGGAAAACAGAATAAGGTGCATTTGGTAAGCTAGGATATCCTCAAAAGACCAATTACGGAAGGTGGATTGCAAATTCGTGATCCTAGATTGGCAAATTTGACTCTAGGAGGGAAAATCATTTGGCAGTTGAAATATCCGGTAAGTAAGATCCTTTGGATGAAATACCTCAAGGGAGGTTCTTTGAGAAATTAAAAAACAACAAATACACCTACAAGAACGACAATCTAGAACTTATGCAGAAGAGGAATATATCGTATTCAATAAGAGCTCTATAGAATCCTCGACAATGGGATGAGGATCTTATTGTGGGAAGACAATATCTTAGGAAATCCCCCTCTTTCCTCTTTAATCTCGTTAAATGAGATCAATTTATCGTTAACTAATAAAGGCCTTCTCCGGCTTGCAGACATCTCTCTTGGGATAGCACTGGGAATTGGGCAGGTTGGTCTTTTCCGGAGATCCCAAAACCCCTTCTCTGCCAACATAACTTGCTGATTTCAACCCTTTTAGGACTTGCACCAGTTCATCTCTCTTCTAAATATAAATGGGGATGGGGTCAATCATGAAACTATTAAGCTGCTCAAGGATTCTCTATTTTACAAACTCCTCAAGTCTCTTTTTTGTCCCCTGCACAATGGAATTATGTTTGGTCATCATTCAACCTTCCCAAGGTGAATTTCTTCATGTGGCTACTCATGCATAAAAGGGCACTGACATGTGAAAACTTCAATAAACGAGGGTTCCGTGGACCATTTAGATGTTGCTTCTGCAACTCTACCATCGAAACATCAGATCATATTTTTGTTGACTGTGTTTTCACTTAGACAGTGTGTGAGCTGGTCCTCCAAGGCCTGAATGTCTTTGTTCCTTCTCAAATAACAGTCGTCCCTCTGTTCATCCCATGGAAAGAACATAATCCCAAGATAAGAGATAAAAATGTAGAATGGATCAAAATCCGGCAAACATTTCCAAAATGCATCTCGCATAAATTGTGGTTGGAAAGAAATGATTGGATTTTTAACAATAAGTCATCGACTCCCATGACTGTGGCGAACAAAGTGAAATCACTCATCTCAGAATCAGCATGTAAATCAGCTTCAATTTCCTCTCTGTCTCCAGAGGTATCCGTGTGGATGGGATCCTATTAGTTTGGTGAGAGAAGGACAATCATCACCAAACCAACGTCTCCTCGTTCCTGGCGATTGCGAGTTAGTGCTGCAGCCTTTTCTAGGTGGTGGAAGAGCACCTTTTCAGCTATTATTTTCTTTGACGGTGCGTCCAAGGGGAATCTTGGGATCATAGGTGCTGGTGGTTTGATTATATCTCCGGACAGATTGATCGAAACCTCTTTTCGGGCTAGGAATAAGGTCGAATAATCATGCAGAAACCTATAGTCTTCTTAAGGCATGATAGACAGCAAAGGAGAGCAGATATAAGTCAATTCAATTTTTTGGAGATTCAAAGCTACTAATCAAATTGTTAAACTTTGAAGATCATTTTAATAATATTTCTTTGTATAAATCCCTACAACAAATTTGAAATACATTGAAAGATTTTGAAAGTGTTGCTTCTTTCCATATTCTATGAGAGCTAAATAAACATGTAGATTCTCTGGCAAATAAAACTTGTTTGTTGTCACAAGGAAATCTCAGCATCAATGGAGAACCCAACACATTTCATCTGATACCTTAACTAAGTTTCAACAAGTCGTGATTTGTCAATCTGGGAGATATATTTTCAAAATTTAAGAACTCTGTACTAATTTTGATCTTCTCGAAGTATACCTTCTGCTCTTTGTGTAATTGGTTGATTGGGAAATAGCCCAATCATACATGAAATTCTTCATAAAAATAAAATAAAAAATTATCCATTTGAGTTAAAAAAAAGCTTTCATAAACTAAGATATGCCTCTCAAATCCATCGGGTGGAGAAAGAGATCAGTGTCTTTCTCTAGTATCAGATGCCTGCCAGCTGATCGCATTAAGGATAGAGTCTGACAAAATCTTTTTGTAGATCGCGACAACACAGATGAGGGCGGTGCATCAAAATGTGAAAATGGAAAAAAATCGGCCCGAAAGACTTGATTAAGAAACCCTGTGTAAAAAAATGGAAGACACATGTCAGAATTTAATTGGATGGAGCCATGAGGAATCTTTTGAGACTACCATCTCCATTGTGTAACACCTCCGGCATAAAAATATTAATCATCTTTCCAATTTTAACAATCCAATTTTATCAATCCAATTGGATATATCACACTTCTACATTCAATTTTTCCAAATTCAAATATAAGTAAATATATTAAGTTCTAAATAGATAGCATGATTATTAGATCCAACTAACATGAAATTTTTTGTCTATTACATTTTCGTTTTACAAACATTAAAATTTTTATATTCCATTTATTACAATCATTTTCTAATATTATAAATCAATTATTTTGTTTTTTGCACCTCCATTTTAGAAACATAGTAAGTTCTATGGATAAAGATATGTTTATTCTAAATATAGTTTTGGATACTTAATGTGAGAGGAGAGGGATTGGAACCTGAGAAGAATGAGAAAGATGGGGTTTTTTGAAAAACCAAGGAGTTTTTCTTTCTTTCTTCATCAAGTATGATTTTTAGGCCCTAACTTAGAATTAAGTCAACCGCCATTGTTTGGCCTAGTACCAACCAAGGGTAAAAAAAGAGGGAAACTTTGTTTCTTAGTTGTTAATGGTATTTTTAGGATTGTGTTGTTTTTCAATGGCTAAAAATAAAAACGAAAAAAGGTTTTTAAACCCTAGAACTTAGAGCTAGGGTTTAATAGCAAAAGGAATGAGGACTTTGTTTTTTGTGGAGTCACGAGTCAAAAGGTAGTGGAGGAAAGTTGTAAATTGGATAAAGGAATTGATGTCGACTATTTAGAGCATGGTAAAATGAATGTAACAAACCCTAAATCTCTCAGTGAAGATAGAGTATGTTTTAGTCAACAGAAACAGGAAGGAGACGAAGGGCTTGAAGATGATGGGTACAACCTTCATTTTCAGGATCCCTTAACAACGATTTCTTATAATCTTGTATCTAGTGAAATCGATGGTGGTTTTATTTTGGAGAATAAGGTTTTGGACTGGAAAAGTGAAGGAAGACCAGGGTTGATTCGGAGCAAGGAGTCAACTTTCCCTCTGCAAAATACATCAAAGATAACAAGCGAAAGAACTAAGTATATAAGGAAGATAAAATCCTTTAAAGTTAAACGAGACATGGAAGATTTTGTGGTGGGTAGATAAATTACCCTGGAGAGGGTGGAGATCCTATCAAAGAGATCTCTGGTTGGTCGTCTGGAATATCTGAGAATGAATAGACTGGAGATGATAAATTAGGTTCTAGAAAATTGGAAGTCGATTCTGGATTATTCGTCAGAAGTTCTCTGGCTAACTAATGGATGGTTATGCTTCATCTTTTTATTGAAGGAGAATGAAAAGAGGATTTTAGATAGTTTTTGGGTTATAAAGGGAGGTTAGTTAGTTATTTATAGGTGGATTGTTCACTTTAACCCTTAGTCACAAAAATATCAAAACAACACCTCTGGATTCTCCTTCCTGGGCTATCGCTCAAATTTTGGTCCAAGGAGGTGCTTATAAAATTGGCAGAGAATCTAGGCAAGTTCTTTTATCTGGATAATGAAATGTTGTGATCAGGAGATAAAAGGGTGGCCAGGGTTTTGGTGGAATTTGAGACATGGAAGGGTTTATCAGAAAAAATGAATCTCAGATGGGAAAATCAAGTTTTTGAACAAAAGTTGGATTATAGTGGAATCCCTTTCATATGCTTATTTTATAGGGACACATGTCATCTAAAAAGGATTATCCAGAATTTTTGAACAACCCCTCGTAGTTCAAAACGCGGAATGTTAATCGAAAGTTCTTACCCTGAGAGCTTCGGGCGTAGTCGCGTTCTCCTTCACTCCGGTCAACGATTGATGAAAAAAATTCATCAAGCAAGTATTATGATTCTGAATCTGTTCTGTATGAAGATCTATCTTCTAAAGAGCTTTATTTTTTAAAATCTATTGAGAAAGATTTAGACAAAAGATCAGAGGCTAAAATTGTCAATTATCGTGTAATGGGGAAGAAAAATCTTCCACTAGATTATGGAGATGAGATTTTTCTTCTTCTTTTGAACATACTATTGGGGGAGAGGTAATTGATGGTAGGATCGAAGAAATAGGTTATTTGGCCCTAGTGTCTAATTTTGGAGAGGAACCTTTCTCTGAGGGTTTAAAAGAGGGGGTAGTTTCTTTTGGGAAGGATGAGGGTTCAAATATTTATGGTCTCATGGAATCTCGCTCAGATAGGATTGAGGTTTTGGAAAAAGATTTAGATTAAAAGGGTTTCCCAGGGGACAAGGTTTTAGGCTCTCCTTTGACGATTTATGTTTCCAAACCTTCAGATTGTCCTTTAAATACCCCTATTAGTTTGATCTGCCATCAAAATGTGACCATAAGAAAAAAGGGTAAGAAATTATCAGAGAGAAGTGATGTGGTGTCTCTTTATGAAGGCAATGAGGATGTTGGAAGGGATTTTATTCCATTATCAACAAGAATCCAATTAGTTGAAGATTCCAAAAGAAGTACTGATTCTGGGGCACTTACAAAAAGATTTCCCTATTCAAGAGGTACTTAATGTTGTGTATCTCTTTCAATTTAAGGGGGTTAGGGGAAGGCTCCAAATACAAATCACTGCAGAGATTTCTTGATCTAAACAGAGCGAACATTTATCTTTTCCAAGAAACTATGGCATCAAAGGTTAAGGCATGTGAGTTTTTTATGAAGCTTCTTAAATATTGGGAAGTCTGTGCAATTGATGCAGAAGGCCAGTTTGGAGGGCTTTTGGCAATTTTGAATCGTAGAGCTTGTAAGTTGGCTCCTTATAATGCAATAGTGGGGATTCTTCTGGAGGGAATAATTCAAGGTTTCAAAGAGGTCATCATAATTTTGAGCATTTATGCACCATATAAGGACCACAATTCTTTTTGGGATTTAATTGATTCAAGTAGGGTTCTTGGTTTGCAAAATCTTGTGGTGGCCAATGATTTTAATTTCACTATGTTCTCTTATGAAAATTGGGGTATGGATAACTCTTTGGATCTGTTGGCTGGGTACTTTCAAATCTTATTCAACATAAATAAGTTGGTTGACATCGAGCCATCAACGCTGGTCCCAATCTGGAAAAACAAAAGGTTATGAATTGAAGGAATGAGAAAAAAGCTAGATAGGTCTTTTGTTGTAGAATCCTTACTAGGGAAGAGTGTCAAATACATATCTTGGAATTTGACATCTAATTTGTTAGATCATATACCGATTACTCTTCAAATAGAGGGGGATTTGGATGTAAAGAATTTCCCCTTCAAATTTAACCAAGCTTGGTTAAGAGATCCTTCTTTTTGCATAATAGTGAGGACTGCTTGGAACTCTATATCGGTGGATGTCAGTTTAAATCGAATGGATAAAATTGTTTTTAAGATAAAAAAAATGAAGTCAGAAGTGAAGGATTGGGTAAAAAAGAAAGAGTTAGAGGAAAAATGAGCTCTGGCTTTGATGGAATCTCAGGTTCTGGAAATTCTGTTACAAAATTTAGGCACAAATTTGTTAGTTGAGGACAAGGTTCTGTTGGTAGGTTTGGAATACAAGAAGGATAAGATTCTTAAGAAGGAAGAAGAGTATTGGAGGCTCGAAAGTAGAGAATTATGGATAGAATCTGGTGACAACAATACAAGATTCTTCCATACATATGCATCAAACCAGAAAAATTCAAATACCATATAGGAAATTAAATCCTCTGAAGGTGAAATTTTAACTAGAAGTAGATACATTCATCATGAAGCAGTCAATTTCTTCATAAATCCTTATGAGGAACCAAGCAAACCTAATATATGGGAAATTAAATCCTCTGAAGGTGAAATTTTAACTAGAAGTAGATAAATTCATCATGAAGCAGTGAATTTCTTCATAAACCTTTATGAGGATCCAGGCAAACCTAATATATGTAATCAGTTTGTTTTTTTGAAGCATTTCCATTCTGTTTTCTCTGGAGAGGAAGGTGAAAGTTTAGGGGGGCCTGTTAATGCTGAAGAAATTAAGGAATCTCTTTCTAGTTTCTCTAAAGATAAAAGTTCAGGGCTAGATGGCAACCCGACAAAAATTTTCCTTACCTTTCTAGATATTATGGGGACTGCATTGCTGGAGGTTGTTAAGATGTCAAGAAGAGAAGGGGTAATGTATGGAGCTTTGAATTCTTATTTTTTAGCTCTGGTTCCAAAGAAAGATAAAATCGATTCCTCTGTAGATTTTACACCAATTTATCTATGTAATTTGGTTTACAAATTGGTAACCAAGATAATTTTTGTAAGGATCAAACCAAAACTTTCAGAAGTCCTTACAAAAGAACAGTGTGGTTTTCTAAAAAACAGGCAGATATTAGAAGCTATTGGTATTTCTTCGGAATGTCTTCACTCTACAAAAGTGAAGAATATGAGATCCTTACTTATGAAGATTGATCTTGCAAAAGCGTACGATAAAGTGGAATGAGGTTTTCTCAGAGTGGTTCTCCTTAAGATTGGGCTTCCTGTAGAAGTATCCAATTGATTAATGGCTTGTGTGTCATCAACAAATTTTGTTATTTTGATCAACGGGGATCCTACTCCTTTATTCAACAATACAAGAGGGTTGTGTCAGGGGTGTCCCTTATCACCTCTCCTTTTTCTGCTTATTATTGAGGGGTTGAGTATAATGATTTTGGAATAAAAATGGATGGGTAATTTCAAAGGTTTAAAAATGTCTGCTACTCTTCAAATTGCTCATCTTCTATTTGACGATGATGTAGTTATCTTTGGGTCTAACAACCTTGAGGAACGGAAGTACCTCTCGGAGATTCTTAGAGTTTTCTATTCTTCCTCAGGGATGGAAATTAATGTGGAAAAATCCTCTTTATATCACATTAATTTATCTAATAGTGTTCAAGGGGAGCTGGGTACTTTATTTAATTTTAAGATAAAAGGATGGATGATGGCTTTAAGTACTTGGTTTTTTTATTAAAACCAAACAACTACAGGATTAATGACTGGTTGTGGTTGATTAAAAAAGTTGAAAAGAGGACTAGTAATTGGGCCTATAGATTCTTGTCCATTGGAGCTAGGTTAACGTTAATTTGGGTTGTTCTTCAAGGGATACTGGTGTATTGGTTCTCTCTGATTATGCTTCCTTCTTCTATAATAAGTATCCTCAGATTGATTTTTTTTAATTTTCTTTGGGAAGGATCAGGAAAGGAGAAAAAATTCCATTTGGTTGCTTGGGAGAGACTTACTTTACCCAAGTCACTAGGTGGTTGGGATATTAAGCATTCGCAATGGTTTAATTCAACTGTATGTCTTAAGACATTTTGGAGGAATTTGCTTGGGAACAACTTATGGAGTAAGGTTTGTCTTTCAAAATACTTCAATAAGTTCACTTTATTGGACTGGTTCAGAGCGAAGAAATTGAAATTTCAAACTCTTCAATTATCTGGAGTAGTTTCTTGAATACATTCCTCTAGATAAGAAAATGGACAATGTGGGATATAGGGAATAGTAAAAGATTGAGAATAGAAGTTGATCCTTTTGTTGGTGATCAAGGAAACTACATGCTCCCTGTGGAGATAATTCAACATCTTAATATCTTGGAATTATCAAATTTTAATCAAATTAAATGACCGAGATGGTCAATGCTTAGAGGGGGATATTGGTATAATTCCGATGATATTGGCTTGACTGGGGAATGGGCGGTCTATTGGGTAATTATATCAATTCTTTGAATAATGCTGGTGTTAGGTTGGGAAATGCAGAAGACAAGATTATATGGGCCTTGAACAAAGCATCTGGACAGGTTACTATGAAAGGTGCATATGAAGCAATTGTTTTCTCTTAGTATAATTGCTCTAACATATGGTGGCATGTTTAGGTATGGAAATGGAAGCTCTCCCTAAAGCTAAAATGCTTCCTTTGGCTAATGATGGAATACAAACTTCTTTCTTGGCAAAATATCCATAAAAGAGGTAGGGTTGGTCCAAGTATTTGTCTTTTGTGTAGACATGATTCAGATACTATAGATCATATTTTTCGAACTTGTGTCTTTAGTAGGACTTTGTGGGATTATGTTAAAGAAATTTTAAGAATAGATTCCTTTTGGGATGCTCCTAATTTTGAGGATTTCTTTAAATATTGGTATAGTGCAGAAAGGAACTTCAAGTTACTGCCCATATTTCATTGCTATAATATTTGGATAATGAGGAAAAACATGGTATTTGAGAACCAAAGTCCTAATATGGATATATGTTGTTTTAGAATCTTATCATTGTTTATTCTTTCAAATTTTTTTTTACTGCTCTTTGGTGGATGGAAAATGTGGAAGTGGTATGGTGGTTAAGATTAATGATAGTCATTTTTTCAATGTTTGGTTGGGAAGTGGAGTCAGGAGTAATACTAGAGCGGAATTGTTGGGATGGTGGGGAGTCCTTTATTTTGCAGAAAAAAAATTGGGATTGTTTCTATCGACATCTTTGGTGATTATAAGATCTTGATTGAATGGGCTAAATGTAACTTCTCTTTACAAGTTTCTCAGTTGAATCAGTGGGGTTGCAGAGTTAAAACTTTTATTGGATCTTTCTATCAAATATATTTCACTCACATTTATAGATGTTTTAATGAGGACGTGGACAGGTTGTCCAAATTTGTTGTGCAGAGCATGGAAGGGATTCTGCATTTTAAAGAATTTCTGGAAGGATCCTTGATTTTTTAAGGATTCATTGACAACTTTGACGGATATGTTTTTGTCTTTCAAGCTAGCTTTTTTGAGATGTTGTTTTTTTTGTATCCAATGTGAGTATCTGCAAGGATAAAGAAAGAAAGATATTTATGTTTTTTTAGCAAACCGACATTAGAGTAACAACCAGTTACTTAGTATGACAATGTCTTAAGGCTGTAAATTTGGAAGCCAATGGTGGAAGCTATGTTAATACTATGTTTTCTTTGATTCCTATGAATAGCAAGAAACTGCTTTTTTTTTGCTAAAAAGAAACATAGTAAGTTCTAAGTTCCATTTATTATAGTCATTTGTTAAATATTTTAAATAGATTATACAACTAATCATTTATTGAATATTTTAAAGAGATAAATCGATTATTTTGTTTCTTGCACCTACAATTTATAAACGTAATAAGTTATATGTTTCATTTATTATAATCATTTGTTAATTATTTTAAATAGATTATACAACTAATCGTTTAATGAATATTTTAAAGAGATAACATGGTTATTAGATCAAGCTAACATGAATTATTTTTCTCTTACACTTTCATTTTATAAACTTTTTTCATTTAAAAAATCCTTCTTCATTGCAGCTCCTATTTATTGTTTAATCTAACACACATTGCTTGTTTCATTCAACAACTTACTTGGACCAACCTAGACATTCAACACCATGCAAAAATTGGAAAAAAACACTTTTGATGCTTGAGCTTAGTAACATCGATACTATAGAAGGTACCCACTCTAGGAGTAAAAAAAAACAAATGAACATGAAATCATATTCTAGGCATCATATTAATAGAAATCTACGTCGATTGCATGGTAGACCAATGAAATGCTTATACTTTGGTCTTTGAAACCTCATTTGAGCAGGATTATTTAAGTCATAAATTTCATTTACTTTAATGTATAGTAATATTCAAGAGTTTATTTGGCAGGAACCATATCATCTCCTGCTAGTATTGGTATAACGACATGATCTCATGGAGCGCCTTATATACGGGACAGACTTTCCCTCGGGAGGGGAGCCTGTCAAATGGGCATGGTCGGATCTCTCATCCAACGGTGCCTATTTGACAGGATCCCCTCCCGAGGGAAAGTCTGTCCAGTAAATAAGTTTCACCATGATCTCATGGTTGCATACACAACATTGCGAGTGAATTCCACCAAACATCTACGATATGTGATTTTGAGGTTAAGTTGGCCATAATTGATAATAAGTACACACATTATGTCTAGTCAATTTAGTCTAAAATCCGGACATATATTTTCTTCACGATGTAAGATTACAAACTTTATCGAAAAATTGGAGTAAGGTCCATTTGCCTTTAAATAATAGTTTGAGGCTTTGATTTGTCTCATATTACTCCCTGAAATCCAGACACTAGATTAGACCAGGTCGAAGTTAAGTCATACTTATAGTGAAAAGACTTTAATGAAGGCCAGAGTCCATTCATAAAATACAAAATATAATGCAAGGCCAGATACATCTGCGCTTCAAAGAATCTTGATTTTGTATATTTATTCAATCAAAGATATTATAGGATAAAATACATTTTTTACAAAGCTCTCTTTGAGAGGCTGTGATTATAAAAAAAATAATGCCCTATCACATTATTCCTATAAAACAATAATTGACTCTCCATTTAACTAATTTGAGGTGTATTTAAATGATTATACACCAGCCTAGATCCAAATCCTAGGCTCTATATTTTTTTTTCTTTTTCAGTGCAATACCTTAGGAGAGGTTTATTTATTGCCTTTTTTTTATTTATGTATTGCATTTTTTTATCTATTTATTGACATAATATATGTTCCTTTGGATGAAAATATAAAATATGCTTTTAATGAGGATTTGACTTTGCGTTTATATATTTTCAACACCTAATGCAACCCATGGTTTCTTGCAAACCGCCATCAAAGCTAATGGTATAATAAAATATTTATATATTTTCAACACCCAAGGAATCCCATAGTTTCTCGCAAACCACCATCAATTAAACTAATGGTATAATCAAATATTTATATATTTTCAACACCCAAGGCACCCCATGGTTTCTCGCAAACTACCATCAATTAAAATTTGTTTAAAAGAGAAAAGCATTTGCACTAGTAGTTGGGCAAGTAATTTGCATGAGAAAAACATTTGCAGGATTAGTTGGGCAATAAATTTTTATTTATTTGTTTATTGCCTTATTTATTTATTTATTTCATATCAATATCCTTTGTTTTATTTATACAAAGGATAAGAGATTTAGAATGGAAATGACATGACTTTTAATTTTAATTTTGTCTAGGCCGACATGTTGGGTATAAAATTTATTATTATTTTATTAAAGCGTCATGTACAAACGTGACAACATCTCCCCCATACTGGGTTAGACAGTGCCTCTCGGTGCAACAAGCAATGTCGTGTTTTCTCTTTTCTCAATACAATCCTCCTTTGCCCACGTGTTTGCACATCCCATTAGATTACAAGAATTCTAATTTCGCAATAAATAACTGAATTTGTATTATTAGGAAATTTGTCGCTTTACTTTCAAGTGTCCCATTAAATTGTGGTGTTGTGCTCCTCAATGGAAATAGTGGTTGATATTTTAGTTTCCACAAGATAGTGGTACCATGTTCCTATTGAGCAAAATCCAGTGCATTTCATGACCATCATTAGGTGTCATTGTTGTATCTTCCAACTCAACAACATGTGCAGCTTCAACAACTTGAAAAAAATATGGCATGGAACTTTTTCCCTTTCTCTTTCCCTTCGATATAGAGATATCCTAAGGAAAGTAGTTACTATGTAACTCATTTCATTTAGTACTTATTGTACATATTTCCTTCTATATTGTTACTAGTGATTGCAATGGTCCTATCATAGTCTCTTTTCCAAAATTGTTGCTACTTACAGAACATTTCCTTATAGGATGTGGAAAACCATGAAGATACTTCTCCTTAATTTCCATATCTTTGTAATGATTAATATAGACTTAATCATCTGTGACCTATCAATCAAAAATGAAAATAAAGACTGTCGGTAAACATTTTATCCCAAAATGGTTGCATATTTCACAACACAAAAAGAAAAGAAAATGAAGTGACCTCCTCACTTGATCCCTTTTCGCTTGATTTATCTATTGGCATGGTATCGTCTACCAAACGCCACCGAGGTGTTTTAATAAATGCATCTCTGACAGATTCAACATATGTAGCTGTTGTATTTCTTGGCATGATTATATTATTAATATTGAATTCAGATATGCGTCGGTGAGAACAACTAGATCCTGATTGTACCTTGGAGCCTCCACCAATGCACATGTGAATTCTAGATTGATGAGATTAAGGGACAACTGTAGCTTGCACTGCCCCTTTTGGAGACCCAGCTAACAATGAATTGTGTGCAAAGATTTTGGTAAAAATATTTCCTGGTTTTCCATAAGCAAGCTTGTTCAATCGATTTTTCATCTTGGTTATACGAGATTGCACTTTTCTATTTTTCATAGCATTAACTCTATAAAATTTTCACTTGTTTCCCCTGCTTGTCCTAACTGACCATTGTAATTACTTTCATCTGATATGCTGCTTTTTAGCTCACCTATGGATACACCAAAATAGAATGAGAAGCATTCTTAACATAGTTAGGAATTCAACAAAAGTGAATGCATAGTAAATAAAACATGTTCATTCACATTTTCTAATTACAATTGGGAGAAAACCAAATATTGTATGTTAAAATTGAATAGTTGCAAATTAATTAATATGTGTACAGATAGACAACAACACCAACACTTACATACACTAGGGATGAATGGAAGTAGAAACAAGATTGACAAAACTACACATGGTGTACAATATATTGTATTAGGTATATATAGAGGTATGAAATTGGTGGAAAGTGATCATCTTTTAACATATCTCATAGATGTTCAAATATAAAATAGTAACATACAAAGTTAGGTGGGTGGTCCATCAACTTTGACTAAGTCACCTATGCAATGTTTAAAATGATGTTGGTGAGATAAAAATATTAAATGAAAATATGATATATATATGTAGTAAAGTACAGGAGGATCAAGGACTCAGTCTAATTATCTCCTCCTTGTCGAGATGAAATTATTCTCAATTTCTATTGATGGTACACCCTTTCTAGTGAAGGATAATAAATGTCTGCAGGCGTTATGACTTCACTAAACTGGCCAACGTGGATACTAAGTGAATGAGAAAAATAACATATATTGAAAAGAGTATTTATGCAACTGAAGTGTGGAACATGCTTGTTATAGCTGATTTTACCACACATGGTTGATCACACTTTTATGGCCTTCCCTGTCCCTCTGCAGACTCTTTGGACCCAATGGACTATTTTTGTACCTTTGATGTTTCCAAGATCATCCCTAAAAACACTCATTATTTGCTGTACGCAACTTTTAATCCCTTTCTCGTGTATATACGTGGATATTACCCCTAAACCCATGTACACCGGGATGTGTGCAAAAGGACAAATATTTTTGGAGTTTTCCTTGATGTGGATCCGAGTCACTTGTCTCTTGGCCTTCCATATGCCTCGAGATCACTTGGATTTGACCTTCCATTACCCCATTGAAGCACTATATAAGGAACCCTTTGGATACATTGAAGAGGAGGAATTGAAGAGCAAGAAAACTATAGTCCATTGTTGTTGCAGCTTGCTTATACTTGAGTCTGCATCCCTTTGTCCCTTGGAGAACTTTGTGTTCTTCCCAATCTTGCCTTTGCTTGTGAGATTGCTACCGAGAGATGGAGGATTGAAGTGGTGGAGGCCCAGGTGGAGGACTCAGTTTCTCCGGTTTGCAGACGTGCCGATAGAGGTTGTCACTTATGTAATCTCTGATTTGCTTAATAGAAATATCTTTTCCTGTCCAATGATATGCATTTAAATGAATATTGAATTCATGGATGTGTTTAATTGCTTATGTATCATTGATTATATATGCTAGAGTAGGCCTAACACTATATTATATAGCATGCTTGCCTTGTTTACTGTTGTTGAGAGTGAATTGCTAACGCAAGCGGGATTGGAAAAAGCTCAACGAGGATCTACTACAACCATTCAGAATAAGATATGTTTCAAGATCCTTTAGTGTTAGATGTTGTATTTCTCTTGCATATGGGGAAGGGATTGATTTATGTGGTTTCTTTGTCTATTGTGGTACACCCCAAGCCATAGGAAGTTTTCTGCGTAACAGAACTGACAACCATACTAGGGAGGTTCCTAGTTGTTTTTATTTGGGGGTTTTCGGCATTCAATGTGCTTTTATTGCTCTGATTTTTCTGTTTCTGTGTCGATTCTAGGGGCATGATTACCCAGTAGTATCCTGGAGAAGTAAATTTTGTCTCAGTTTTTCCATTTATCTTATTTTTCTATCTTTTTCTTCCTATACGCAGGTTTTGCTTTCACAGTCGCGTATACATGTGGGTTTTCCGGGAAAAATTGTGTATGTACGCAGGTTTACTGAAAATAGTCGCGTATGCCCTGATTTTTTGATTTTTTGGAAAGATTAAGTGTTGTTGGGTGAGTTTTGTTGATTTCTGAGTCTTCTTTGTTGCTTATGGAGTCTATATCTCCCCTCTGTTTCTTACTAGAGACTCTTTTTGAGTTAATTTTTGAAAAAAGGTTCTTGTCATTTCATTTTCTATTTTTTGTTTTGGGATTAGTGCATTAGGTCTCTTTTACCTTGGCACTTTGCTTGGATGCTGTTTGTGAGTGCTTGCAGAGTCTGAGGGTTGTAGAGTCATACTTTTGCTTTTTATCTCATTTATTTCAAAAATACAAAAACATTTTGTTTTTTTGCATTGTTATGCATTGTTTGCATTTAGCATTTAGCATGGTACTTGCATTGGGTTTGCTTGGTGAATATTAGTTAGATTTTCATATAGGAAATGATTGCATATACATTTGAAGGAAAAATTTTGCACTTCATGTAGTAGCATACCCTGTTTTTCATTCGATACAGTGCATTTGCATTGATTGTTAGGTGTGCATTTTAATTCTTGTTGCGTCATAACATCATTAGTTGCATGACCATTTACCCTTTGAGTAATAAAACCAATTAAAATCAACGCATAATAAAATGAATTACACTCTTTTATTTTTTAGGGTGCACCAACAAGACTAGGTTTTAGGGTCTTTGAATATTTCATTATGAGTCAATTATCCAAGACCACTAAACAAAACAATTAGGTGTTTGCCCAAGTGAGAGTGTGAAATCCTTTATATAATTATTGTTTTGAGGATCCTCCTCTTACAAGGGAGTTAAGCACGAGGTAGTGTGAGTGGTTATGATTGGGATGACCCCTGGTTGTAACTGAGTAGCACCAGAGATATTTCCAGGATTGTATTCGTATCTGGAGGCTCTTTCGAGAGTTTCGGGCTTTGCTACCCTGCCCATATGGTCAATCCCGCCTGCGACTGTCTGCCTGAGCATTGATTATATCAAGTTGACCTTAGTTTCCTTACCTAGGTTATCGAGGGGGTATTTGCAGAGGTTATTTTGCACGTGTCCTGGACAGGTAGGGGTCGAACAACACAGTCGCTATATGCGTTGAAGCTGAGGGCCACTATAATTGGTTACGAACCTCCGCTTGTTGTGTATGGGAGTCTCAAGCCTCTCCTAGGCAAGATATACCTACTTCATTCAGGAGCTCACATATCCTACCCTTGTTTACTTGTGATTTGGCTTTACATTTTATAGGTGTATGCTCTATGCACACTAGTTTGCCTAGGGTTTGCGTAATTAGATCGAGTCTTTTTATTTTTTTGAGTCATTGTGGATTCACGCGCGACACCCCGCCATTCTCGTCGTTTAGCAAGGATTCCACCTTCCACCTCTCCTCCTCCTTTGGGAGAGAGAACCAGACAGTCCAGGCAGACTACCTCTCACTTTGATTCACACACAATGGGAGATCATGAGGATGAGATTCCAGAGATGTCTTCACCACCTCATGAAGTTGGGGAGGAAGATCCTATTAGCACATATGATGCTTCACATGAACAACCTTCACGATCTGGTTATGATCCCTCATTCACAGGTCACTAGTATTGGTTTTCGAGCGACGAGACTCACCATGAACCCATAAGCACTAGTCATGTTAGATATGACATGTTTGATATCCCTACACCCGATTCGGCACATCGTGTTGAGTCAGAAGCTGATCCTAACACTACGCCTGGGGGTACCCCCATCCCTTTCCATGTGGAGAGATTTGGGGGCAGTAGTCACATTGCACCCTCCATCCTTGTGGTGGAGGAAAATTCACATATTCATCCTAGACCTAGTGTTAGTAATCCTATGTGGATACCAGAACCGAGACGAGTGAACATTGGGAACACCACTTACATTCCTTCACATGTCCCTTCGTCCTCAAACCCTATTCCTTCAAATGCGTTTTTAAGGACTCATCCTCCCCCTAGTTCACGTGGGCCTTCAAGCTTGAATGTTGATACTAGCCATGTTCATTCTGCGACTGCTCACATGGTAGTATCTCAGAGTCAAGTACCTCCTATTGTGTCGGAAGGTCATGTACCTGTTTTTGGATCATCTCATGTTCCAGCTTCTGGAGCTTCCCATACCCTTAACTGTGGACATTCTCATGGTACATCCCATGGAACACCTTATGGAGCTTCTCATGGACATTCGTATGTACTGCACTATGGACAAAACTATCAACCGTATGGGTACGGGTATCAACAACCCACTTACTCTTCCAATTATGGATTTGTAGTGCCTCATAATCAAGGCACCCCACATCATAATGCTTCCATGCAACCCTACATGGGTCAAATGGGGAGGTTATTATGGCCAAGGAATTGGTATTTATAGCAATCAACCTTACACAAATCGAAACTACCAGGGAGAGTGGAATCGACTGGCTCAACCTAGGCTCCCTTTCCTTGCAACTTTGAACTTGCATGACTTGTTGAGATTGATGAACGATCCTATGTCTCATAACCCGGCATGGCCAGCTGTCCCTAACAAGATTCCTTCAGACATTCCCAAGTTCAAAGGTAAAGCTGGTGAAGATCCTGGTGAGCATGTCACCACTTTCCACCTTTGATGCTCTTCCAATTTCTTACATGACGATTCCATTCATTTTAGGCTATTTCAACGCACCCTAATGGGTCCTACAACGAAATGGTATATAGAGTTATCGGGGGG
>LPNX010277117.1:67026-87784 GCA_001517045.1 Pseudotsuga menziesii
ATAAAGCCACACACATTTTAGATCATATTCAAGAGTGGCATAGACAGAAATGATTAATCAAAGCTTTTATACCACCAGATTTTCTTCTTGAGTGGTTCCTCAAATATTTATTGCCTTATATAGCGAAGGATGTTTAGACATCTAGAGTTCAAAATGAGGAATAGGCTATTTTTAGGGCACAAGAGTTGGATTTGATCTATGCTCAATCCGGACTTTTGTATGAGATTATACCCATTGCTCCTAGGTCCAATTTCGACCCCAAGGTCAAGCCTGAGCCACATGCCGATGGTATTGTGGAATGTACAAGTACCAAACCTATAGACTCGGTTGTGAAACAAGTGAGCCAATTTTCAGTTAACCAATCTGCGTCGGGACAAGCTATGGCTTCGTCTCAACCTACCCAATCGACGAATGTACTTTCCATGCAAACATCGAACCCAAAAGGCAACTAGCAGCCTGGAAGGAATAAGAAAAAAGAAAAAAATAATCGTAAGGGTGGGAATAAGAACGAAAATGCAAATAATAATGACAAGAATGCTAATGCTGGGGGGGACAAGCAGTCTAAAAGTAAGGTGAAGTTTCCTTGCAAATTGTGTAAGGAATACCATCTCACTCACTTGTTTCCTCGTATGGAAGATGCCTCGAGGTTCATAGCACAGGGCCCAGCTGTGTTAACTAATCCTTTACCCAAAAATCAAAATATGAACTCGAGGACCATTGATCCTGGTTGTGCATAAGATGGAAATCAAAACCCGCCGGAGGCCACTAGTGGTCATGGATGCATCAACATGATGAGTGCTGCAAAGGTTGTGACTCATACGAAAGACTATGGTTCGTCACAACTAGACCTTGGGAAAGAACCTTCCCCACTTGAGATCCCTTTGCGAATCGAAAATTCTATGGATAAACCTGAAGCTTCACCTCACATTCCTAAGGGAATCTTAAAGCGTTCGAGGCATAATCCTAATGCCCAAGCCGCCCAGAACTATTCAGTTATCGAGGATTTGGGCCAGACTCCTTGTGTGATGTCCACGTTAGAAGTGCTTCAAAGTTGTCCTCCGCAGAGGAAAGCTTTATTATCTGCTCTTGGGGTCAGTGATGATAACTCTTCCACTATGATCAAATTTGAAACCATGGGAGTACAACCTCGCTTTCCTTACTACGTGTCTCTTTTGATTCATATAGAGTGTCTTAACAACACTATCAAGCGCACTATCATTGATGAAGGCACTACCGCTTCCGTGATGTCTTTGTATTGTTGGAAGGGTTTAGGTTCTCCCAAGTTGTCTCAATCCATTACTATGTTGACAAATTTTTATGGTAGATCATTTTGGCTGCACATAATTCTTCCTTCCTTAAAGGTCCAATTGGGAGGGAAGACCGTCGCGATCGATATTGAGGTGGTCGATGCGTCCCTTGACTACAATCTTTTACTGGGTCGAAATTGGATGTATAGTATGAAAGCCATAGCTTCTCCCCTCTTTCGACTGATATGATTTCCATTTAATGAGAAGATTGTTACGATTTATCAAATGTCATTCCAAAATCCGAGTGTCAATGCATCATCGGGAGCTTCTATCCCGATTATCAATCATTCTCAGCTGACAACTAGGAGTGGGTGTAGGTATGTATCATTCTCTTATGGGAACCTTTAATTCTCCTGCGCCCGTTTTTATGATGGGGTCTAGTTTTGGTGGGGCTTCATCCTCATTGAATTCAGTATCTTTTTGCACTACCCATATGGAAGATCCTTGGATCCTTCCTTCACTGAGTACTTCGAGTGTGCTCACTGAGACTGACGTGTCATTTCTTGCAATGATGGTGGCTTATCAAGCAAATCTTGATTAGGTTGTAGAGCCTAGTCCTTCCTCTTCATGGATAGAGGAGGAGGACCCGTATGTGCTGCCAGCATGGGCAGTAGAGTCATTTCACTCACATGATTGCCTCGATGATGTTTTTCCATCAGATGAAGCTATGCTTGAGGCCATGTCGGGAGTTGAGCAACCTTGGGAGGAATTGCATCATCAATCATATTTTCTTCCTAAGCTTGATCATATGGAGTGTGATGAATTTAGGGAGATTCTTAACAAGAATATTGGTAGCCCCGTGGTTCCATTAAGCTCTCTTGGTCTGATGGCAGATGGAAACATGGCTAATGTATCACCAACTATTCCTATCAATATTTCTCGTAATCCTAGCAAGGTTGAGAATGTATACATTGGGGCAAATTGTTCCCCTGATAAGATCAAGGAGTATACCGCGTTGTTTAAAGAGTTTCATGACATCTTAGTGTGGTCATACGATGAGATGCCAGGTATCGACCCTTGTATTGTCGAACATGAGATCAAAACCTATCCGGATGCGAAGCCGGTTTGACAACGTTTGCGTGCTGTGAATCCTAGAAAAGCACCCGCCATTAAGGCTGAGATAGAAAAAACTATTGAAATCCGGTTTTATCTATCCCGTTCCCTTGACAGAGTGGGTTTCAAATCCCATTCTGGTTGGAAAGAAGCAGGGAGCGATCTGTATATGCACTGATTTCCGTGACCTAAATCGCGCATGTCCTAAGGATAATTTCCCCGCATCATTTATTGATCAGATTTTGGATGAGTGTGCCAGGAGTGAGGCATTTTCCTTTATGGACTGTTTTTTCAGATATAATTAGATTAAGATTAAGGTCGAGGATCAACATAAGACCACATTTATTTGTCTTTGGGGTACTATTGCATATCAAAAGATGCCTTTCGGCCTTAAAAGCATCGGAGCTACGTTTTGGCGGGCTATGGCATTAATTTTTCATGATCTCAAAACAATTATCAAAGTATATTTAGATGATCTCACTGCTCACTCTCGTTTGAGAGTGCATCATCCATATCATTTGACATTAGTATTCGAAATATGCCGTCATTACCAGGTTCGTTTAAATCCTCATAAGTGCATCTTTTGGGTGATTGTTGGTCGCTTTCTAGGATTCATCATGTCCAAGGAGGGTATAAGAGGGTATAATAGTCGATTCAACTGTCTCCTCCGCGTAATATTAGACATCTTCAATGTTTGCAAGGCATGGTGAACTTCTTGCGGAGATTCATGGTTAATTTTGCCAATTTTACTAAAGGCTTTATGCGTCTTTTGAAGAAGGACACTCCTTTTTACTGGTATGAGTGAGCCCAGGAGTCCTTTGATGCTCTTAAGCGAGCCTTAGCAACGACCCCCATGCTTAGTCCACCATTGGAGGAGCTAGTCGGTGAGCCGACTAGTCGAATATAGCTTACTAATTAGAGATTAGGTCGGCCACGTAAAGTCATGTCGATTGACCGAACTGACAAGTAGTTGTATGTAACTGTTTGTAAATCATATATATTAGGCTATTGAGCCAGTTGAGAACTCGGTTCAGTTCTGTGTATGTATGGACCCTCATGATATAATATAGTATGTTATTCTACATCTATGTTCTTATCTCTTGTCTGTTATGTCTGTGTGATTCAATGTGTATTATTGGTAACCCTCTGTGATCTGTGAGATTGCAACACTGGTTCTGTTGTCGGTACTGCATATTTGAGATGACTATAAGAAGATGATACCAGAACACGAGATTAAGAACTGGTGGGAGCGTAAGATAGCAAATTATTTGCAGAATTATGCGAGGAGAAACAGATTAACCACTGTTCAGGTGAAGGATAAATTCTTCACTGGAACTCATGAGAAGTTCAAAGAATCAGTACCCCAACTTTTGAAAAAACTTATGGAGGAAAAAGTTGAAAGCAACTAAGGACCAAGAACTACTAGAGAAACTGATTCAAGGGGGACGAACAAACCTATCAGAGTGGTTTGAAAAGCTCACAGACGAATTCTGCAAGGAGCAAGCCATAGAAGAAAGAACTTAGGTAGAAACCATTCAGAAAAAATTCGATACAAACCTTATCGAGCAGTTCCTGTGCTCCCTACCGACCCTACTGTTCAAATTCTTGATAAAAAAAGGAGTGGGTCATATTGTAGAACCTCGTCCATCACTACACGAACCGCCACCAAATTCTAACTAGGCAGAGAAACATAAAAAGTGGGAAAAATTCATTGTTGAAAGGGAGTGGGAGTACTTCCTAAGCAAGTAAACAGAACTATCCGAGATTTCTAAAGCATCGGGTAGGATATGGGGGGTAGCTGGTCATATGTTGGGGTAAAGTGAAGAGGATTCTAGTCGACTAAAAGGAGATACCATCACTAGCAATGAAAAGTCAACCTAAAAAGGAAATCGAACGAACAGTGACACACAAAGGTATGACGGATTTACAGAAAATAGAGAGATTTGGAGGTACGATGGTAGGACATGAATGCTACTCGTTTACAGATGGATTCTTAGGTTAAAACCAAGTACCAATAGCCAAAGAAGACCAGAAAAAGACAACATTCGTATGTGAATTTGGCTCATTTTCCTACAGAGTTATGCCTTTTGGTCTAAAAAATGCACCTGCAGTATTTTCGAGAATAGTGGTCAAAACATTTCAAGAATATATCTACAAAACAATTGCAGTATAGTTCGATGATTGGACTATATACTCTATGCTGAAAGATCACTGCAAATGGCTAAGGTTCATGTTGGAATGATGCTGACAAATCCAGCTATCTCTGAACATAAGGAAATGCATATTCCTAACTCCCATAGGGATACTATTAAGACACATTGTATCCAAAGAAGGGTCCAAGGTCGACTTTGCAAAAATAAAAATTATCCTCGACTTAAAACCACCAGTGAACCCAAAACAAGTTAGGGTACTACTTGGTCATACAGGATATTACAGGAAATTTATGAGATACTATTCAGATATGACGTATCCATTAGAAGAACTATTAAGAGAAGATTAGGAGTTCGACTAGATAGATGAATGTAACATATCATTCGAAACACTAAAAGGGAATCTAGTAGAGGCACCCATCCTAAGGTTCCTAAATTGGTCGATCAAATTTCATGTACAGATCGACGCATCAGGCCTAGCAATAGGAGCGATCTTAACAAAACCAGGGGACAACGGAATGGATTACCCCATAGTTTACAACAGTAGAAAACTAAATAAGGCAGAAAGAAACTATTCGACAACAGAGAGAGAAGCATTAGGAATGGTTTTTGCACTACAGAAGTATTGACATTACCTACTAACCAACCCTTTCATCTTTTATACCGACCACGAAGCATTAAAATAACTTGTAAACAAACCCTTACACCATGGGAGAATTTGTCGATGGCTACTACTATTCCAAGAATTTGAATTTAAAGTCGTTGTTAGACCAAGAAAATTAAATGTCGGACCAGACCACTTGTTGCGAATTGACACAGGAGAGGAGCCAACAGGAGTCAAAGACGACCTACCGGATGCACACTTATTTCGAATAGAAGCAGTTCCAGTAGAATTAGAGGAATTAGCTCAATTCTTAGAAAATTGTTAAGCACCAGAGGGCATGAGAACGAAAAAGAAACAAATCTTAGCTATGAAAGCTGCACCATATAGCCTCGTAAATGGATTTTTATATAAAATGGGCCTAGACGACATCCTCAGAAGATGCGTATTAGAACACGCAAGAGATAATATCATGTATGAAGCACACTATGGACCGACGGGAGGACATTTTCAAGCAGATACAACTGCCAAGAAGATCCAACAGTCAGTGCTATGGTGGCCGACACTATACAAAGATTGTAAAAAGTTTGTTAGCTAATGCGACAGATGTCAACGACTGGGTCGACCTCTACCTAGTACAGAAATGCCCTTAATATCAATAAACCCAAGTTTGACATTTGAAGTTTGGGCCATCGACTTCATAGGACCATTCTCAATACCATCAAAAAGAACAGGTGCAAGGTACATAATAACCGCAATGAAATATGTAACCAAGTGGGCGGAAGCAGAACCAGTCGACACATGTTCCAGTGAGATAACTGCTAAATTTATCTACGAAAATATAATTACTAGATTTGGATTCCCGATAACCCTAATCAATGACCAAGGTTCACACTTTATTAACAAAACCATCAAAGCACTAACAGACCAGTTCAAAATTGACCACTGACATAGTACAACTTATCACCCTTAGTCGAATGGAGCACTCGAGACATTCAACAAAATATTGAAAAGGGGTCTAACAAAAATCTGCAATACCGACAAAGATGATTGTGATGAAAAGATACCTGCAGTACTATGGGCTTACAAAACAACATACAAGCGTTCGACTGACCAAACACCGTTCTGACTAGTCTATGGTCAAGAAGCAGTTGTTCCACTACATTTTCGACAATAAACACCTATCATAGCAGATATTTTACATGTCGATGTCAAAGAAGGAAGGAATGACCGACTGATGCAATTAAGTAATCTAGAAGAACACCGACTGATTGCTCTACAACATTAAGAAATCCAAAAACAACAACAGAAGGCTTGGCATGATCGCAATATCAAAAACAAAAATCTGTCGGTAGGGGACCTCGCCTTACTATACAACAGTCAAGTAAAAGGAAAACCCGAAAAGTTACATACATAATGGATGGGACCTTACATTGTTGAAGAGATTTATGCCAATGGATCAGTCCGACTAAGGATGTTACAAGGCATAATATTACGGAAACTTGTTAATGGTGCCCGACTTAAATGGTACAAAAAAAAAGGAGACATACATATAATGTCCATAACTGTCAGAAAAAAACTATAAAAATCTAAAAATCCTAAAAACAACAAAACAGAACCAACACCCATAACCCAGGATGACAGGAAATTTCGAAAGATATAATAACCAGCGCTTCGAAAACCAACATCAAACCCATCGACATACCGCCATCGACCATTCGCATGATCAACATCGATCGACGACCCCGAAGGTCAAATCACGCCTTTACACTACTAGATGCTATTAGTCTATAACTAATGGAGATGAAGCTGGATAAGAGGTCTACTTTCATTTCCTTAACTTTCATCTCCTTACTTGTATGCTTATGTAATGACTCCTTCCTATTCCCCTTAGTAGTGTGGATAAGCAAGTCACTATGTGTGATTGATTTATACTAGCTAGTCTCATGAGTTTTAGCGAATAAGTGTTGCTGTTTAACTGCTGGTGCTGCTTAGCCTACTAAAAAGTCAAAGTATATAGACTCATATATGCAGAATATATGACTACGGTTAGAAGGAGCACCAAAATCAAATTGCAATAAACATAAACTCCAGAGACCATGCGGGGCCATCACTTCCGCCATTAATACATCCATTGACAGAAACGTCACCCACTCCACCTATAAATATCGGGCCCGAAAAAGATCATTCATCGTATTTTGAAGAGATAGAACAATTCAATAGTCAGAAATTTGAGAGATGAGAACCGGTAAGAAAAGTCGACCAAGAGACCGACGAGATGGCCTGAAGCAAACCAGAGCTGTAGCTGCAAAAACAAAGGAACTACAATCAGTAGAAACCCGCTCATGAGACGACTAAGAAACATCAAGAACGCCAAGGTACAAGAAACCTCATGGGAAAAAACTTGGGCTGAAATCAAGGAATGGGCCTGTGTCGACAAGAAACTAACACAAGAAGCAGAGAAGATAAACCATAGCCCCATTATGAACTACATGAACACACCGTTCATGGAGAGTTTTGGAGGAATGAAAGAAACCGCGGTAAAATTCATTATCAACCAATACCACAACGGAAAATTTTACTTCGATAAGCTAGTAGAAATCTCTAGTGAAGTCATATACAAGCTGACTGGTTTCTCAAACCAAGGCGACCTTGTCCCTATTGGTATAAAAGAAGGACTGGTAGAACGACTAACTGGACACCATGAGGAAAAAACTCAGAAGGGCTAATGATCAGTCAAATACAAGCTCGGACGCCACAAATCGTGGCCAAAATCATAGCAATAGGGCTCACCCCTACAGGACGAGGAAGTGACCTAAAGCTAGATATGTTAGAAGCGGTAGACACAATAGCAGAAACACAAAAGTGTACATATGGGCTCAGTATGGCGTCGACATGCTCAAATCTATATGCGGGAAGTGTCAGGAGTCGGCCGGAATTATAAGGTTCCCATCTTTGATACTTTGGATAGTGATGTACCACTTGTACCCAGTCAGGGATAAACAGTTCCAAGAACCAACAAAATTCCACATGTGGAGGTTCAAGCCATTTCCGCAGAATGGAACATTGAAAGAATTAACAAATGGTAAAGTACTGTTGGAAAAATAGTTCAAAAACTTAAAAATCCAGACAACCAGATGGAGGGTTCCTCAAAACATCCGAATAAGTCTACCAA
This sequence comes from Pseudotsuga menziesii, assembly GCA_001517045.1. Lineage (NCBI taxonomy): Eukaryota > Viridiplantae > Streptophyta > Pinopsida > Pinales > Pinaceae > Pseudotsuga > Pseudotsuga menziesii. Next base: position 75,313 of record LPNX010277117.1, read on the forward strand.
AAATAGCTCATATTCAACTCAAGCTAGACCACACAGCAGTCTGGTATATGCAGGGAGCAAAAGCAAAAGCAAAACCTCTCGACTATTACCCAACAGTCGAAGAGATTTTCCAAGAGCTAGCTCAACAATCAAATACAAAATTATCAATACCAGCAAAGGCTAAAGAAGTAAACCTAACAATTGAAGAACCATTGACTGACTAGGAGAAGGAAGAGGACTATGAACTTCGACTACATATCAACACCTTCATGTCAGAAGAGACACTAGCAGAGGACACCAACAGACTACAATTAACAATAGTACCACAAACGACCCAAAGGGGAAGTACATCGATGGAGCATCATGTGGCCAAACCAGCGGAGAAAAACATAAGTCTAGTTCACCAATAGGAGGGAGGAGAAGTACTAGAGGAAGACATTGAATCTGACAACCCAGAATACGCTATAATCAAAGACAAAATTAGGAAAATAGTAAGGGAAATAGCAGCCGCAAGAAAAAAAGGCAACTCAGGCAAAAGGGAAGGGGAAATGCAAGCTTATCCTTTCATAATCAGAAGATGATGATGAACTAGTGGCTACGATCGTCGACATTATAGAAGGTGTTGTAGTGAACAAAGTTCCATTTGAGACGCAGTTCAGACGCTTTGTCGAAACAGGAGCAAAGCAAGGTCGACCGAAAATGGTAAAAAGTACAAACACTTCAGCGGTTGAAAACATTGTTGATTTAGTTTCTACACCTCCACCCCCATCTCCAACCCATATTACACAAGAAGACAATCCATAGATACCCACCATAAGCCTAGTCGACATTTGTAAGAATGCTATGCCAGAGACATTGAAAGAATGGTTCGACCGGGACGGTGATTTTCAGGCATACATTGAAAAATTACATGAACTACTCACCTCTGTCCAGAGGATTACCACCAAATGTCCACTGATTGAAGCTAGTGGATCAAGGCAGCTCTTCCCTCAACAAGCTAGACAAATACCCCAGAAACCAATATATGTGGGAATTATCAAGTCGAAATTCTCGAGGAACCCCAACAAGACATCTCATGTTGTCGCAAGTCGCACTTTATCCTTTATCCCTGTCGACATCCCACACCCTCCATTAGATAATGAGCCAACAAGAGATGTGGAGGAAGATAACCTGGAAGATATCAACCGGGTGATCGACAACCTATTCTCTGACGACCTAGATGATTCACCACTAGAAGTCGAGGACCTAAAATCGACTAACAATATCCCTACTACACCAATTACACTCGACCATTCACCATCTCCACCACCACTTCCCAATACAGAACCTTTACCAAACCCTGAACCATCTGTACCAAATCCTCCAGATACACATCCAGCTACAGATCCCACCCAAGAAAGTCAACCGGAAGTTATACCAACCGTTGCAGATCCGCAACCAGAAAACCAACCGCATGAGAACCCACGACTTGCAGATGCACAAGCACACCAACAGACAGAACAACATAAACACAAGAGAAAAAGAGACAGAAAGAAGAAGGAACACCATAAAGAATTACAGTCGACAATGGTCCACATTAGCCAACTTGGATCGACTACTGCAGTCGACACGACAAAACTAAGAGATGAAGAGTTGGGACAACTCTTAGAAACTCTGGCCACCGAGGCAAAAACAAGAAGCCATATCAGACGACAACAGGTCGACGACATTAGGAATGAACAAGTCGAATTCCTGTCAAAATGCAGAAACTTAGCTCAAACTATACTACCAGAGCCGATGGAATCCGGAACCGACAAGCCACTAGAAAAATCATATCAACTATTTGAGAGTATGGTGGCGACCCTACAAGTACACATACAAAATACAAAAGAATATAAAAAAAGAAGAGACATCCAGATTATTAATGCAATAGTACATAGTATTCTCAGAACCTTACAAAGTGCTGCAAGACCACTTGGAAGAATCTGTCATTATAGAAGAGGTACTTCATGACTGGCCTACTTATTACGAACAAGTATTTCAGTAGAACCGACAGAATTGAGAACAAATTGAAGCATTGGAAAGGAGAAAAAGCATTGAAGAAGCACTGCGAAATACAATACAAGATCAAATCGTACTGGAGACAACCAAACTACAGAGACTAGAAAGACAAGCAAACCAGTGGGTACAACAAGCACTCCCAAGCTTGGATAAACTAGATACCATCTGCCCGCAGATGAAAATATTACTAGAAGCAGCAGAAGAAAAAGATCAATTCTTGGGACCCAACATGGAAAGTATAGTAGACCTGGCCATCTAGGAGAAGATGCCGACTTTATCAAGCATCACAACATTGACCATCGACATCTAGAAAGTACTACAAAGTTGGACAGAATTTCAACATCAACTGGCCATTACTACGGAAGCAATTGTTGAAGTATGCATACAGAAAAGACCAACCATCCGACTACATAGCCCATGAAAACAAACAATAAAATAACTATCTCAGACAATAATTTTTTTTTGAGTACCTCCCGTGTTTCTTTAGGACGAGGAAAGATTTTGTTCCTGGGGGAGATGTTGGAGGAGCTAGTCGGTGAGCCGAATAGTCGAATAGCCGATTAATTAGAGATTAGATCAGCCACGTAAGGTCGTGTTGGTTGACCAAACCTATAGGTAGTTATATGTAACTGTTTTTAAATCATATATATTAGGCTCTTGAGCCAGTTGAGAACTCGGTTCAGTTCTGTGTATGTATGGACCCTCATGATATAATATAATCTGTTATTCTACATCTATGTTCTTATCTCTTGTCTATTATGTCTGTGTGATTCAATGTGTATTATTGGTAACCCTCTATGATCTGTGAGATTACAACATCCACCCGACTATAGCCGTGATTTCTTGATTTATGTGGCTGCGTCCATGGAGGCGATTGGTATGGTTTTGGTTCAGGAGGATGAGGAGCTCTATGAGCATGTCATATATTATTTGAGTCGAAACCTTATAGATGTAGAACTTCGCTATTCCCATGTGGATAAGCTAGCTTTGGCTACCGTTCATGCGGTTCAGCATTTGAGACATTACATTCTCCTTCGCCAAATCGTGGTCATAGCTCATATCAATCCATTTCAGTTCGTCCTCACTAGAAGGATGATTGGGGGAAAATACAATAAATGGATTGTCATTTTGCAAGAGTTTGATCTCAAGTTCGTTTCGGAGAAATCGAAGAAATCATTGATCTTTGTGGAGCTCATATCCGATTTTCCAAGTTTGGAGGAGGAGGAAGTTTATGAGGATACGTTTGTTGATGAGCATATTTTCCTTATCTCAACTTTGGACCCAAGGTACGGCGATATCATTTTATATTTGCAAACATTGAAGGTCCCTACTCACCTTTCATGGAATGAGAGACGACGATTACGTCATGTAGCTAAGAACTACCTTATAGTGGATAACACTTTGTACCGCCGTGGGGTAGATTCCATTTTGCGTCGTTGTTTAACCCATGATGAGGCTGAGGTTGTGCTGAATGATTGCCACAGAGGGGCATGTGGTGGTCATTTATCTAGGCTTTCTACAGCCCAAAAAATCTTGAGAGCAAGATATTTTTGTCCGTCCATCTTCAAATATTACATTAATGCAGTCAAGAAGTGCCACCCTTGCCAGGTGTTTTCACACAATATGCGCTCGCATCCAGCCCTGTTACATCCTATTGTCACCGTTGTTCCCTTCACCAAGTGGGGGCTTGAATTTATGGATTGCAACCCAGCTTCGGCTGGGGGGCATCATCACATTATTGTGGTTGTCGATTATTTCACGAAATTGGCAGAGGCTATGCCCACAATTAAATCCGATGGTGAGACAGCTGCACATTTCATGTTCAACCAGATTATTACCCGATTTGGCATTCCGAAAGAGCTTGTCACTGACCATGGCATGCACTCTCAGAATAAAATGATGGAAGAGTTGGCTTCCAAGTTAGGGTATAAGCAATAAAATTCATCTTCTTATTACCCTCAGGTGAATGGACAAGTTGAAGCAGTGAATAAATCACTTAAGTCTATTCTCCAACGAACCATCACACGAAGCAAGACCAATTGGCATATTATGTTGTATCCTCGTTTGTGGGCCTATAGAACCGCGGTTAATACTACCACCAGTTTCTCTCCATATCAGTTTGTACATGGGGTGGAGTCAATTTTACTGGTTGAATACGAAATCCCTTCTCTGAAGCTAGCTGTAGAGCTTTTACCGGACACTTCCACATTGGAAGAGCGTTTGGTCCACTTAGAGTAGCTTGATGAGCAGTGTCGAGATGCCTTATTGGCTCTAGAGGTTAACAAGTGTCGTGTCAAGGTCTAGTATGATAAGTCTGTCCGTCCAAGGAGGTTTAATGAAAGTGACTTGGTCCTTTTGTGGGATGAGGCTAAGGAACCCTTGGGGGCAGGGAAATTTAATCCCATGTGGCATGGTCCTTATATGGTTAAACGAGTCTTAGAGAAAGGAACGTATGAGATGGTTGATTATGAAGGGACAACCTTGGCGGAGCCTAGAAATGGGCTCTATCTTAAAAAATACTATGCATGATCTTCAGCCAGGGCTGATTGTTGTATATTATTGTATAGTTTTGCATTACATAGTTAGGTTTTCTTATGGTGATCGAGTTTGTCGATTAGTTTTCGTTTCTTATGGCAGATGTCGATGGAGTCTTCCATTTACATAGGATTCACTGATGGTGCTAGCCGCCACACTCAAAACTCAGCTTCGGCTGCTTGGGTGATTTATGCTCCTACGGGTCAAGTATTGTCTTCAGGAGGCGTATGTTTATGACATTATTTGAACAATGTTGCTGAATATAGTGCCGTCATTGAGTTATTACGTGATGCCATTTCACATGGTGTTCATTCTCTTGAGGTACGTCTTGATTCACAGTTAGTGGTTTCACAGGTTAATGGCTTGTATTGTATTAGGGATCCGACATGATTACGAAGATTCTTACGTGTGAGATTGCTAGAACGACAATTGGAGAATATAACATACATTCACGTTCCAAGAGTTTTGAATCAAGTTGTTGACTCATATGCTAACTATGTGTTAGATTGGTATTTGTTTCATAGACCATAAGCATATCACAAACATACATTTTACACACATGTAAATATAAATAAAATCGATCATCATAAAAGTTTTTTAATATCCAAAAAGTGATGTCATAATATATAAGTGTCATATACAAAATTGGGGCTTCCGAGCCACCAACATATAATACACGGTCATACAAAAATGAATACACTCAGGTCTCTAAGCCTGAGGAGGAGGGGGGTTCTGATCATGATATAGCACTACAGCTCTAGCTAGTCGTCGAAAGAGTCGAACCCATGCTCGTGGTACACCAACCACTTGACGCTGCATGGCCTCAGGCAAGTCCTCGACTTGTGCCATGGGTACCCTGTGCGTCAAGCGAATGAAGTTCATGTGGATGCTTTGGAGCATCCTCTCTGCATCTACACCCATGATATCATCTCCTCTTCCCCTCTGTCGATGACAAGGGAAGCCTTCTGGCCACCGTGGTCCTACATCTGCATACCCATGACAGATTGTCACTATGTGTCGTCACACCAAAAATATGTCTTTTGAGTCAATATATTAAAAAACACAAAAAAATTAAATAATTCAAAACTTAAAAAGTGGGTTTGGGATTCTTTACCTATGTCGACATAAGCTTCTCCTGGTGGTAGAGGCATATCCAGATCTCCGCGAAAGTCTATCCCTGCATAGGGGTAGTCATCTATGGCGATGATCTGTCTCCGCCACCATGGAAAGAAGTCTACTGGGTAGGGGTTAGCCACCCTACCTCCACCCAATCTGTGCATAAAATTTTCCCAACATCGCTGGGATGGATCCCAAACTCCATGTGGAACAATGTCCACCCTAGAGCTTAGCCCTGGTACCCTCTCAAAGAAGAACATGCTCAATATGCTGCCGAACCCAAAGTTTCGCACCCTACCAATCTTCCAGTCACTGAGCTACTGTTTCATGTTTCTCAACAACGTCGTACTCTAGTCATACACTGTAGGTCTCATACACTCCACCGCATAGAACATCATTAGCTGCGAGGCCTGGTGGAGTGAAGCTAACTCGACAATCTTGCCTAATGCCAAAATTATGGCCTTCAGTCCCAGAATCTGGATAGAGTGTGTTGGGATTTGACTCCAATATTTTCCATCTTAGGAAAGTAGTACACAACTATGTACTCATTAATAGTCAATCCGCCTCCTGGCCCACGAGATCGAAGGTTCACCATCTCTCCTTGTCGGGACAAACCAGTGATGAAGTATATGTCCTCAACCTCAATGTTGAGAGACATCCCGTCAATTTGAAATGTCTCAGATTTTGGATCCCAGTAGTCCACCAACAGCTGGAGTAGTCTTGGTTTGGCCCTCAGGCTACCAAGACACCAAAACTTGTATAAACCACATGCTCGTAATGCTTGTTGGGCCATAATATCACCTTGCACGACCTCCTCCACATCACCATGTTCTCTTTCCCTCCACTCTAACTCCATCCTACACAAAAAACCAAAGTTTTGATCAGTTTTTGCCTATGAAAACCTTGTTTGCGGCCCTATACGTGACTGTTCTCAAAACAACCGCGTATGTACACGGGTTTGGGTGCTTTTTCCGCATATGGCAAGCCGTATACGCGAAAAAAAGCCCGATTTTTGCATGGGCCGAAACACACAAATATGGATGGCTTAAACAATAAATTGGACCATGAAAATTCAAAAAATTTGCATGAAATCGGAAGAGGAGGGCATGAGAATCTACCTGGATCAAACGGGGAGAGATTCTGCCGGACGATGCTCCCAGAATTCGCTTCTGAAGTTCTAAGCTCAAATACACTATGTTGGGTAAAAATTTCAAATGATATGAAAAATTTTAAATTTTTTATTATTTATAGAAAAATTTTGAAATTTTTACTCACTTTCTATAGTTTTTGACCATTTTGGACTGTTTGAACTAATTTGATGATGTAGGAGTCCGTTTTGAGTGCGGTTTGACCGTGGCTTTGATCCGTTCATGCCTACTGCAGAAATTATGTCTAAACTGGCATATAGGTTAGGTTTCACCTCCGTTTGCATTTTGCATAACCTTATGACCATTTCATTTTAACCTTAGGTACGAACCCATTCCATCTTGTCACAGAACCTTCTTGTCACTGTTAGAAGTGACATGTTGTGAATGGTAGAGCTTTACCATACATGGGTGCCCTAGTTAGATCATGTTTTGAATTTGGTGCCCATGCCGACGTTTCTCCTTTAGGGTGTGGGAGTCCTTTGTATAGTACTTCCATGACTTTGAGCAAGAGCTTCATACTCCTCTTGACCTTTATGCTGGCCTTTTCCCCGGGACTCCCTTGTATATGTCAAGTTGTAATTGCATTATCATGAGTTTTGCTTGCCTTTTTGAGCCTTATGCTAGCTTCCCTAACTTTGATTATTAGCCATATAGCCTGAGCTTATCTCATGTCTAGGCAAGCAAATCCATTTTATATATCTTTTGCAGCTTGATTTCCCATTTTTTTACTGGGGGGGACTTCCCCCGAGTGTCGTTATCCTGCACATGTTTCCTTGCATTGAGCATAGGTATGTTCCACTCCTTGGAACTAGTTTGTTTTCCCTTTGACACTCATCTCCTCCTAGATTTGTAACTATAAAGCACTTTTATTATTTTTTAAGCTTTTCAAAATATTTGAAAAAGTAAAAAATAAAAATAAAAAACCAAAAAGCCGGACATGAAAAGATGTTATCTTTGGCAGCAGTCGAGTCGTGTCGCCTTCAAATAGAGCACTGCATATCACATCCGTTGGTTGGGTTAGTAGTTTGACTTTAGGAGCTATACTCGTATCTCTGAGTTTATTTCCACCGACTAGTTAAGTTTCCAGTCCTTATGGAGCCTCTGTCAATGCCTCATGTGTCGCAGAGATGTCCCAGTTTTGTATATTGAGTCTATGCTGCCTACATTCAGTCACCATTCACCTTTATGCTCTTTTTCGAAGGAAGTTAAAGCCTGAGTTAGCCATTCCTTAGTTGTCTTGACTTTGCATGTCGTCCATTCTCGGTACTATTACTGGTTCGTGCACATCTTGTTCGAGTCCTTCCACATTATACAACATTGCTGAGTACCTCATGTTGGTTGATGGGGGATGCCTTAATGCCCTCCTTCTAGCGGATTCCATCCCATCGACTTCAGATCATTTATTCTGGGATAGGAGTCTAGAGTCATTTGAGTGCCTTGAGACTTACAGTTATCAGTGGTAGGTTCTCTCGCCATCGACAGTTTTGGGAATACATCAATATACCCTGATCGATGGATTCTTCTAAGTGTTCGACCTCAACACATTTATTCGCACTTGTTAGATTGCACTCTAGTACCTTGATTCCCATTTTCATTATCGGTGGGTGATCTTGCATTTGTTAATGATATACATCAATGACCGGTAATCAGACGATGGACTACTATGTTCGACCTCGACACCTCTATTTACATAGTAGGACATGTAATCGTAAGGGTTTGTGTAGAAGACTTTCCAGATTGGTGGCATTTCATATATGTTACCTCCTTTATCATGCTAGTATTCATGAGATTTCAGCTCTCGTGACTTGATTCCAGTGTATGTTAGATATCTTCAGCCATTATGGAGATCTTGATCCATGGTATATCTTCAGCTTTCATGGAGATCTTGGTCCTTTGTATATCTTCATCATGGAGATTTTTATCTATTGTATATTGTACGTGGCTATGACCACACATGTCACCATTTGTATATCATGCCTATTCATGGCCATTGTACTCTTATGTATCCGAGACTGCTATATGTATTTGCAGTCATGTGCAGAGTTTGATTATTGTATTATACTGTTGGATGGCTGGTTCTTCCACCTAGTTCTTCATCACTCCAATTTTGGGATGGATTTATAATGTATTTCGACCATCATGTTACCCCTCTGACCTCACACATTAGGGGGCATCTGTTATAGCTGATTTTACCACACATGGTTGATCACACTTTTATGGCCTTCCTTGTCCCTCTGTAGACTCTTTGAACCCCATGGAATATTTTTGTACCTTTTATGTTTCCAAGATCATCCCTAAAAACACTCATTATTTGTTGTACGTGACTTTTAATCCCTTTCTCGCGTATATATGCGGATATTACCCCTGAACCCGCGTACATCAGGATGTGTGCAAAAGGCCAAATATTTTTGGAGTTTTCCTTGATGTGGATCTGAGTCACTTGTCTCTTGGCCTTCGATATGCCTCGAGATCGCTCAGATTTGACCTTCTATTACCCCATTGAAGCACTTTATAAGGAACCCTTTGGATACATTGAAGAGGAGGAATTGAAGAGCAAGAAAACTATAGTCCATTGTTGCCGTAGCTTTCTTATACTTGAGTCTACATCCTTTTGTCCCTTGGAGCACTTTGTGTTCTTCCCAAGCTTGCCTTTGCTTGTGAGATTGCTATCAAGAGATGGAGGATTGAGGTGGTGGAGGCCCAGGTTGAACTCAGTTTCTCTGGTTCGTAGATGTACCGACAGAGGTTGTCACTTATGTAATCTCTGATTTACGTAATAGACATATCTTTTCTTGTCCAATGATATGCATTTAAATGAATATTGAATCCATGGATGTGTTTAATTGCTTGTGTATCATTGATTATATATGCTAGAGTAGGCCTAACACTATATTATATAGCATGCTTGCCTTGTTTACTGTTGTTGAGAGTGAATTGCTAATGCAAGCGGGATTGGAAAAAGCTCAACGGGGATCTACTGCAACCATCTAGAATAAAGTATGTTTCAAGATCCTTTAGTGTTAGATGTTGTATTTCTCTTGCATATGGGGAAGGGATTGATTTCTGCAGTTTCTCTGTCTGTTGTGGTACACCCCAAGCCATAGGAAGTTTTCTCCGTAACAATGTTGTTCAACTGTAGTGGTTGTGTTCACCTATGTAGTTACATGTCAAAATTTTAGGGTTTGCTTACATACATATTGATCCAACCAACATTACACTAAGTGCCTTTAAATCCAAGGATTTGGTGTGATAACCCCTAACCCAACTGGCGAAACTCCATGAAGGGCTCGATTGCACTGATCCCTTCACATTCATAGTTAGAAAGTGGAGGGGATTATATATGCCATCATCCTCAAACAAAACTTGAGTGCATTAAAAAATATAAATAGATATAACACTTTAAGATTGAAAATTTTCAAACCTAGTTTCAATAGCCCCATTCCATAATTGATCATCAGACATTTTTGGATTTTGTAGTCTAAAGACGAAATCCATGAGTACTACTTTGAAATAAATCGAGATATAAGTATTTTATATTTATATACATTTTTAAATGCCCAATTTCGATAGTGGATGTCCCATGATTATGGAAATCCATAAATGATATAAGAGCTAATTTAATATACTCGAAAAAATTATTGGAATGATCTGAAATACAAAAGCATGGAATGAGATGGAATTTCAGTGAGGCAAATGATCTGCAACACCATTATAATCTGACCTATCAAGTTTATGAGGAGATTGTCAACACTTAGGGGAAAAGATCCCAAATTAATGGGAAATGAGATACAATGCCTTGAAGAGTGGCCCAATGGATAGTTGCAATACATGACTTATTCCTTCTTGAAGAATGACCCAGTGGATAGTTGTAACACATGACTTATTCCTTACACGCTCCTTATTGATAACTTGATAAGATGTGAAGGTTGTTCCATTGTTTGGATACATGGAACTTGCAAGACAAAAATGTTAATTTATTGAGAGACAGAAAAAACAAGGAAACTTTAGAATCGATGCTAAATTTATAAGACGATTCTAAATAGTAGAATCTAACCACATGCCATGTGTTTGTTTAAAGAAAATATAACTTGCCTACCTATGGATGGGGATTTACTAGCCGAAATGTCTCCCAATGTATGCCTCCTTCTCTGTATTCCTTCATCATCCATGATCTATCTCTTCTTCTGCCTATTGTTAATACCGACTTCTTATGGGTGTGTCTATTCTTGAATATATTTATATTAATTCTCTGTTGATTCTCAATTTTTATTGTATATATAATATGTTGCATCAATAACTATCATAATTATTTTTTCACTTGGTAGATTTCTTCTATATAACAACATAAAACAACAAGAAACAAATACAAGGAGCATTCAACAACTGAAAACAAGTAGAACTCTTTAACCATGGAAGAATCATTTTCTACTGGTTGTTGTTCGATATCTCATTTTTTTTACGAATTCCTGACCTGGCGGTCCTTTTCCTAGATCTTGCTTTACGAACCCTTTATTTGTGTCCTGATATGAAACACTATTGTTTATGTTATCTCCTATGGAGGTCGGGTACACAAAGTATTTTTCCATGCAACAATAAATTTTTTAAACAAGGTACTTTAAAATAAAAATAGGAAAACAATTTTTTATTTAACACTTCAAAAATCCTTTTGGCATTTTGATGTCGAAAGGAAATCAACATCTTTATAAAGTAGTATAAATTGCAGTAGAGTCAATAAACAATATTGTGAGTTGTGTTGCCGCCTTTCACACTCCTGGGTCACGTGGAAGAAATCTTCAAGCCACTCTGTGTGTCCTTGGGGGAAAGTCTTGAGTCAAGGCTGTCACCTTGTTCTTGACTCCTCTGTTTAGGCTCAACTCCTAACGAAGCCAAGGGGGGTAGAACCTATTAAGTTACTAAGGCTAATTACTTAGTATGGTGATGTTAAACTGAATGAATTACTTAGGAGTTTGAAATTTAACCATAAACAACCATAGATGACAAGATACAAAATGGGCGCACGAAAGCACAATGCTGAGACACAATATATATATGTATATATATATAGCAAGAAAATAACCAGTGCCTTAAAATGGAGTCAAAAGAAAATCAATGTACTTGCATGTGCTTGAAGTGAATGTTTTGCAATTGCCTCTGGGTACGTTTTAAGTTAATGTGAAATATGAGTTGATTAAAATTAGGCGAAGGGGTGGACTTTAGATATACCCGAGAGTACTTGGAGTATGTCCAAAACTAAACCTTCACGGCTACCCGCAAGGAATATGTGGGATAAATGGAGTCTCTGGGGCTATTGTTCATAATGCACCCATTAGGGTGTGACAGAGATCGACGCCCTAAGGTCACTTTTCAGGAGTTCGCGCTTCCTTTGGGTATTTTGCCACCATAATGGTTTGATCTAGGTGTTGGATTTTCACCTGATGGTTTGTCAATTTGGGAGAGTGAATCCTAGTTATACTAGTCACTCAAGTGCTTTTGAGACAGCTTGATCGATCGGATGAACCGCAGCCAAGTGCAGAGCATACACACCAAAGTCTTGTCAATTTTAGTAAATTTTGAGATGGATGTTCTTGTTAAAAAGAAAACCCTCCAAGAACCTCTTTCGGTCCAAGTGGACCTCAATCGAGGAATCAAGGAGG
>LPNX010277117.1:87927-126236 GCA_001517045.1 Pseudotsuga menziesii
AACAATATGAAAGCCGCGAACAAAGTAACCAGGTAAAGAATTGATTTTGAAGGAGGAAGAGGAGGAAAGAAATGCTGGTAGCCTTGAAGATCCACTATGGAGCTTTCAGGTGGAATGTTGAGGGACTATGCCTTTGGAAGGTTTTGGAGAGAGTGAAGAAACAAACTATATCAGCATCCTCTCCAATCTAGGAACCTGCAACTCAGCTGAAATAAAAAAAAAACTTGCCGAAATACTTGTGAGATCCGATTAGTACATACACAGAGATTCAGAATAACATGCATATAAACTTATAAAACATGATGAATCTAGATCTCTAAACATGCATCAAAGGAAAGAGATGGCCAATAAACTTATTGAAAATCACCTTTCCTATCAAGATTATAATAAGTTTATTATCAATCTTAGCACACAAACAATCAACAAGTTATGAACATAGATACAGGTTACCTCAGTTAAAAATGGCAATGATCATCCACACATACAATGGCATAACACCGTCTTGCTTCCAAAGCTTCTCTTTATTTCAAATGAACAATAACAATAGTACAATAGCAACATCACCTCAATCCCAGTTCTAACTAGCTTGGAAGAGGCTGCTTGTGCTTGATTTATACAAAAACCAGGAGATCTAGTCTAGGGGGGGGTGCAAATCCCAAGGAGATAGACCACTGTAGCTGAACGAGAGTCTATCAATGCTGGATCTGTGTCTAACTGAGCCAGATCTGAGTCTCACTGAGTGCAAATGTCAATCGGGGGGCTGATCTGACTGACACCTCAACCTGTTGACTGAAGCATCCACCAAAACTCATCTAGATGAGCCAAAACAAGTGGAGGAGAGAGGGAGGGTCAAATTCCCCATAAAGGATGTTGAATATCAACTCTGGATCTGTTTTGATCACCTCCTTCAGTCAAGGATTTGTCAGATCCAATCAATCTGGTTCAGATCTGACTGATTTCAATAAAATGGGCTGAGAATCCACTGATCTATGATTCTGGATTTGCTCCATTATTCATCAATTTATTAATTAAAATAATCAATAAATTATTTTTTGGGGATTTCTGACCCGAGTGATGGAAAATCACTCAAAACTAGGAAATAGTGGGTCCATGGGTTTACATGGTGCTCTTAGCTTGAAAATGAGCACCTACATGACTGAAACTGATTATTTGGCCCACTTTTATTACAAAACCAAATTTTCCAATTACACTATTAAAAAATAGCCTAAGTTTTGGAAAAATTAAATTTTAATAAAAAACAGTGAAAAAAATAAAAAATTGAAAGAAGTTGAAAAAACATAGGGGGACTTAGACATGTTCATATGACTCAACCATGATGCCTAGCATGTTTATACATTAACACATAGAATCTAATAACCTCAAAGGCCTAAATGCCAAGCCGACCACCCCAACTTTGGAGGTATGGAGTGAAAAACTCAGAAATTATCAATCGTTTATTCAACAACCAATAATAACCAAGGGAAAAAACACCCTGGGCTGATCGGATTGACAAATAAAGTCTAAGACACCGAGTCTTTTACAGAGACTATCATGCTAGAACATTTATTACAATTCCCCCATGGGGTATGAACATGTGATATAGTACAACAAGCACTTCCTAGAAGTACTTCCAAAGGTCTTCTTAAGTCCGAACAAGTTATCTTTGTCCGGTTCACCAGGCTCACTTGATAAAAAACCACTAAGTACAACTTAGGTGGTAACAAGTTGTTGTTGGCCCGCTAATACCGGGGGAGACCTTAACAAGCCGCTACATTGGTGTCACATAAACCATGTTCGTCAAGCAAGTTTGTTCAATGGTTGCAATAGTGGGGAAAAACCAGGGCAAACCTGATTTCTAGAATTTCCAAGAGGTAGAGTGACAATGTGATTTCCAACAACAAGACAAAAAATGCAAAATTCAGATTATGTACTAGGAATTGTCTAGTTAAAAGGGATAATGCTGGTAGGAAACAATAGACCATGAGAAATATGGAAGTGAAAGGGTATATACCAACATATATGTAGGTTATTCTTTGTAATAAATTCATTTGGGGGCTTGCAAACAAAGCCTTGTTATGAGAGAAGAACATCTGCACTGACCTAGTCACCCATCTGAGCACATGATGTAGACAAACGAGCAGGTTTATTGGGGCAGTGCCTTTGAATGCATCTATTTTTGTTACATAGTTTATTGATCTCTATCCTATGTTATGCATTCTATAATTTGTGACAGCATATTCTATTACAAATCCATAAATCCAACCTACTATTTGGTCCCATTCAATCCTATTCTCATACCAGCAAGGTATCACATTGATATACTTGGCGACATTAACTACATACAAATTCTTCACTAATATTTATTTTCCATCTCTAGTGAATCCCTGGAAGAATCGACCCCATAAACAACCCATGGAAAAACCCCTCTTTGTCTTCACCTACGTCTATTGAAAGATGATGTAGGTCCTGTAATTTCATACATACTTTGTATACAAAGTTGAAGCCTCCCTCTCCAAGCTTCTTCTTTATCAAATTATCTGTTGCGTTTATGAGTGCTTCTATGGTAAGGAGAATTTGCTCCTGCTTGAGTATCGTCGATTCTGGATCATTATCATGTGTTTCTGTGTACAAGAGAAAAAAAAGTGATTAGGAATCTAATTTCACTCTGTGCATAATTTGGTTGTTGGGAACAAAAGCAAAAACTGCAAATTCTACCTCCATTCGGTACATATTTTGGTTAATGAGAAATTGAAACAAAAATTGTAGATTCTACCTTCATTCCCAGCATAGGTTACTCACCTCTACGAAATCACAAATTTCAGTTTTCCTCGTGTAGCAAACAAATAGACCATTAACGTTAGAACACACATCCCACAATCCCCACAATCCCCACTATCATGGGTAATGTTTTCAAAGAGGAGCCTTCTGTAGAGTAGATCATGCAATATATGTTGTATTATTATTTATAGAGATTGAAATTACAATAAAACTGTATAATCCAGAAAGGGGCAGATCATAAAACTAAATGCAACAGTAGGTAAATGCAATAGAAGGAGATTACTTAATGTGGTGGGTGGATTTCCTTTCACCAAAGGAACCTGGGCAACTATATTAGTTTCAAAAAAGGGGAATATTTCAAACTGACCCTACAGCTTCCCAAATAGTGCTTGATCTCCTTGCTGCCCATTACAACATCCCTGAAGGTTAGTCATTGCTAATTCCGAACAAGATCTCTTGTTTGTGATGGATATATCTCTCCAACATTGAATTAGACACTAAAAACCTTTCTCCATACCCTAGTGTGCTTCAATTTTTTGTCGAGCATCTTCCTGTACAGGTTAAGCCTCTATAGAATTTGTGTGCCTCTTTTGTAAACATACTTTGTTATGCTTTAAAAAATAAGGGTTTTTAGTATTTTTTGGGTTCCTGTCAATCTATCCCCGTCAGATAACCTGGGATACATATCAACCAGATCGGTAAGGATGACTATCTGCCAGTCCATTAGAAAACAAATATTTAGATGTTACATTACAAAGATTAAAGTTATGTTCTATTTTTATTTTTCTTAATCCGTGCCAATGAAAAATAGTCTTACCAAGCAATTTCCACCAATAAGAGATGCATACTTATTCAGTTATTTTATTAAATAAATACAAGTAAATAAAGAAAAATCTTTCAACTTTGGATAAGGTATAGGCAAGTTTAAAAAAAAAATATATGGAATAATTTAATAGCATAAACCAGAACATATAGTCTCTGCCTACGGCAAGGACTAATAAAAGTAATAATAATAATGCTTGAATCTATTTATTGTTTGTAGTCATTATGAAATTGTACATTTGGGGCAATGTACATGGAGTCATTGAGTGTAGGAATTGCACAAAGAGAAATTAGATGCATCTACATGGCATGTGTCATGGATCCAAGTTACTATTATTTTTAACTATGGATCTATCAAATTCATATAGGGATCAAATCCCTTCACCTCTATACACATGATATATATATATATATATATATATATATATATATATAAGCACTTCTCCTATGTTGCAATTATACATCTACTTCCTTCATAGCCATCCCCATAACATCATAGACCCTAAGCTCAAAGAATATAAGAAGTCCAAGCATATGTGTTGTGTTATATGAATCGTTTAACTCTTGGCAACTCACTAATATCCATCTTATTTGGATCCTAATTGCACTATATAGAAGACTGAAGGATATATTTCTCATTTTAGGTTCATCTTTGCTTGAATTGTCTCTAACTACTTAGCCCAAATACCATTTCCACCCTCTACTATAAATGTATTATACACACACAAGTTGATGGTTTCATGGTACATTGTTGGTGATAGGTTGATGGCCTATTTTATACTTATTTTATTAGTTTCTTTTGAGATTGTTATAAACATCTTTATGCCTATACTCATGAAATGCCCAATAAAGTGATGTTAACTGTAATATATGTATCCAAATATTCTCAAGGATTTACTCAAGCGAATAATCAACCAATAGAAAATAACTCCATTTGGAAAGAATACATAATATTGAATATGAATTAATAATTACAAAAAAGTAAGAGTGCCATATTTACGTTTTTTATCCCAAATCGGTTTTGAATAATGTTGTACCATTTTCATCATCCCTCTATCAAATAAAAATTGTCCACATGTATCCTCGACTACCTGCCATGCTCGTCTTCTGACGTGTTGCGTGTTGTTAAAGTTTTTTCGTTTTTCCCGTCTTCTTCCCCGTCGAATATCGACTACCTACCACACTTGTCTTGTAACGTGTTGTATGTTGTTGAAGTTTTTTGTTCTTCCCATCTTCTTCCCCACCATATCTTTTTTGGTTTGTTGTTAAATTTTTCATGTTATGGAAGAAACAACTGCAGATGGGAGCGTTGTTGAGAATCTGACTCGTGGTGTGATTTTCTAGAACCTCACATTCAATGTTGCAGAGAAAGGATTCCTGATCTCTGTCCACAAACGCGTAGTAAGTGATCAACTGGGAGAAACACTACTTTTATAGTTTTATTTAAAACTTCTAGCTAAATGTAGTTTTGAATTTTTTTTTCTTGCCCCTTCCTTTCGACAGTTTCTTGTTTCTGGCTAGTTCAAACCCTAAAGAAATTTCAGGGCCATATTCTTGGCTTTAATTTCCAATGTCTGATATTAAAATCTTGGATTGAAATCCATGGCCATTGAAATATATGATGTAGGCCATTTGTGTGTGGAGTGAACCTAAGCCACTTGAGATTGAAAAGTCAATCAAGGGATTTGCTTGGGCCCTTTCTCGAACTTCGCTATATATACATCTCATCTCTCACTTTGCTTAGTTGATACATATATGCTTTGAGACATGTTGACGATATCCTCGACTGAGAATGCCTCACCTAGGACAACATAATCTAGGAACTTACCTGCCAAATACACACTTCTTAGGATTTAGACGCTTACAAAGCGATCTTTTGCAAAGTTGAAACACACTATTTGTAATTCATTTTATTTGCAAATAAAAGGCAAAGGTTTCAGACATTTTTTTGGCAATTTTGGAGAGTTCTATACTTTCTTTATGACTTGCTTTGTTTTAGTGTAACATCTGAGCAAACCAAAACAATATGTTGGATGACTATATAGGACCTGGTGGATGCAATGGTAACCACATTTCTTGCTATTAGCTAAATTTACTATGCTACATCTTTGAGATTTAGGTCTTTTCTAGGATTTGTCATTTTTTTCATGTCCAAATGTCAGGATTTGTTTACATTTGGTAAATGAAATAATTGGCACAACAGAATGCACATAATGCGAGGGAAAAATTCCCAAAACCCTTAATTTCATTAAACATAAAACAATATTTATACAAATATATTTTCGACACCGGAGAAACCAATGCATTGTGACTTCGCCGGAAACATCCATTAGAATTTGTGACCCGATGTTTCATTATAAGGTTGATTTCATAAAGCACTGATGAGTCCGCTAGATGCAACAACTCCAGCTAGCCTCGATCCAATACAACATAGCAGGAAATGTGCTATGCACAAAATGCTACCACATATCCACAATATAAATTCGTTGGTTGGTGGGTATTAAACTCAGTTGTTGGGATTTCAATACATCATTAAGTTAGAGGTGAAGTTGGGAGTTACAAGACACAAAATGTGCCAGGAGGAATTAATTCCAACAGTAAGATGTCTTGTGGTAAAATTTTATCATTGTTTCATTGTTTGGTTATGGATTTTAGTTGTTGTTATTTTTTTTACGAAGTTAGGACTATCAATTCAACTTCTCTTTGAAACAAGAGTCACGAGGTGGAAAATGTCCTTGGAATTTGACAATTGGATTTGTAGGAATATCAGAGATTTAAAAATAGAGAACTATAAACACATTCAAAACCGAAGTAATAAAGAAACTAAACTATCATGAAAGTGCACAAATATATTAAGACTAGCAAAAACAAACTACATCTCAAATCTGCACTTTCAAACTTAAGTGATCAATTAATTCGCCATCATGCTGTCATTGTTTACAATGCTAATTAACTCTACCACCATCCACGTAACTACATGCAACATGATTTGTAGGTATATAATTTAATTAGATGCATGTGTGATTCGTAAAGGTGGCACCACAATATATATCTATTGTGAATCAAGTGATATAATGATATTAATTAGTGTTGTCAGATCAATGTTGTCATCCAGATATCGATGCCTCATCCCAGATCCAACAATATATACCATAAGCTATATACAAAGACCTAAGTATTAAAATTTATGATAGGTAAGTAGGGTTGTTGAACGCCAATTTGATAGCAAGTAATTTTGCAAACCTGTAGTGCAAAATTTGAATCTACGTGTCAAATACATCTTGAAAACCAAAAAAAGGGTTTTGTGGGCTGTCAAATTCCAGGCCTGTTTGTAATGGTTTGTAATCATTACATAACAAGGGCTACCTAGTAGCTAGTCCATACTGCTTAGTGTAGGGATAACTAAAATGAAAATAGATAAACTTGTCAACATCAAATAGTATATTTACTATGTAATCACTGATTTTTCAATCAATGCCTTGCCTTTCTAGTAGTTGAAGTTGCTCATGGAAATCATTAACTAAGGATATGGACTAATGTCTACACTATCACATGAACTTAATGACTAAATTATTCACAAGTAACTACATATTTGCTTTTGTGAATACTTGGAAGTATGGTTAGTAGTAGCACATTGTTTAATGGAAGTACGGTTAATGGTAATAATTAATAATTAATAATTCTTTGTACATACTATTTTTTTTAACTCAAACGGATAATTTTTATTTTTTTATGAAGGATTGCAGGTCTGTTTTGGTAAACGCCAATCAACCAATTACACAATCAATAGAAATACTTCGAGAAGGTTAGAGATTGTACAAATTCTTACAGAGTGAGAGTGTATCTCCTAGTTAGACAAATTACAACTTATTGGATCACAAATTAAGGAATTGGATGAAAATAGTTGGATTCTCCATTGATGCAAAGGATACCTTGGGACAACATGCATGCTTTATTTGCCAAGGAATTTGCAAGTTTGTTTAGATCCCGTAGGATGTGAAAAGCTGTGACCCTGTCAAATTCTTTCAAAATATTCTGAATCATCTGAAAAGATTTATTCAAGGCATAATTATTGAAATGATCAGCTGAATTTAATACTTTGATCAACAACTTTGAATTGCCAAAAATTTGAATTGACTTGTATCCTTTCTCCTTTGCAATTTGGCACGCCTTGAGGAGGCTATAACTTTCAGCTTGGTTATTCGACATGATTCCAAGTCCCAAGCTAAAACTGGATTCGATCAATCTATCTGGAGAGAAAACCAAACCCCCAGATCCTGAGATCCCAATATTCCCCTTGGATGCACCATCAAAGAAAATCGATGAAGAGGAACTCATCCACAATGACTTAAATGCATCAACATTTCCACGAAAATGCCAGGGAGGGGAACTGATAGGTTTGACGTAGACCGACTTTCTCATTCCTGATGAATTGGAGCCCAACCACATTGAAATCGTAGAGGGAAGGGATGAAGGGGACATTAAACTTCTTGTAGATTCAACAATTAGCAACTTAATTTTATGAGCCATGATTTGGGGGGTCGAAGTCTGGTTATTGAAAATCTAGTTGTTTTTGGCGAGCCACAATTTCGACCACGTATATTTCAGAATCAAATTCCAGAGCTTGAACTAGTCAGCAGTTTTGTCAATTTTTTGAGGACACCGTTCATTCCAGGAAAGGTAGAGAGAAATGACAGGAGATTGAACCGGGACAAAATTATTTGATCTGTGAAGGACCATCTCCCACACCAATTTAGAAAAGGCACAGTTAATAAGGATATGGTATGTCGTTTCAAAGGTTGAATTACAAAAGTAACACCTAAAAGGTTCGTAAAAGCCACGTTTTAACAAGTTTTTGCCAATCAACACCTTATTATGCATGAGCAGCCATGAGAAAAAATTCACCTTAGGAAGACAGTGAGAAGACCAAACTAATTTCCAAATCGCAGGGGAAAAACTTGAGGAATGTGTAGCTTGTAATTCAATGAAACCTTTTGCAGCTGAGTAAGTTCCAGATTTTCCCCAACCCCATTTGTCTTTATAGGAGTAATGAACTAGAGCAAGGCCTGAAAGAGAGGAGAGCAACAATTTTTTTGGTAGCTGAGATGATCTGGAAGCTCAGGAAAAGACCAACCTGCCTAGTTTCCAATGCTGTCCCAAGAACATATATCATCCAAATGGAGCAGGCCTTTGTTATTTAACCAGTCCTTAATCTCTTCTAACAAGATGATGGAGGAAAGAGAAGTATTTCTTGAGATTTTATCCTCCCAGAGAAGGATCATCTTCCCATTTCCAAGGATTCTATAGAGCTGTTGATTAAATTTATCGATTCCTTTTCTGCATGAACTCCGGATAATTGTGCCAGAGGGAGTATTAGAAGTTGTTAAATTTCTCAAAGAGTCGCCCTTTAGATATTTCATCCTAAAGATCTTACTAACAGGATGATTTGTATCCACATATAGCTGCCAAATGAGTTTACCTCCCAACGCCAGTGTAACACCCCGGTTTTGACCCCATTTGCATTAAATATATATGGTGTAATATTGTAAATTAATCATGGTGTGGAGCTAAAGGCAAAAGGCCCACCATTGATTTAGCGTTTTATGTTTCGGCGAATAAAATCGATGCCAATGGTATTTTGTGCTAGTCGACACATTATAATTTTGGACATCATATAAATATGCAATTTAATTAAAAACCCACAATAAGCTATGTCAGTGCAACAAATAATGAGATGGGGACATGATTTCCTAAGGATAAAGGGGGGGGGGGGAATGTTTAACTTTGATCCATTGGGGAAAAGCCATGTGTCAAAATAAAACACCCAAAAACATATGTCTATTCCCTCATGCATTCATTTTTTCATCTTCCCTCACATTTTGGGGAGCGAGGGATGTTTTTGATCATTCATCCTTCATTCACGTGGAGCTCTCAGGTAGGTGAACCTTCCTGGGTTTTTATCCTTCACGTGTTTATTTTTTCCTTATGGTGCATGCTCAGTCCATCATCTGGCTCTCACTGAAATATTGTGGTCCATTTTGATCATTCTCTATTCCATTCTGTTCATGCGTGTTGTGCATTCATCCTGCTTGCAGAACCGTGTTTTGTTCTGGGTTGTTCGCCTATTGTTACCCTCCTCAGCCGCGCAAAGGTTTGGGGTCTCCTTTGTTTGCTGAACAAATGAGAAATGGAGATCACTCGATTTTATGAGAAAGAGTGGTCATATATGGTTTCCTCAGTGTTGTTGTGCAATGGTCTCCTCTGTCACAGAGTGAGTGGAAGCCTGTTTTTCTTTGTGGACATTATGGTTTGCTGTGTGTGCATATTTTTCCTTTATTTGAACTGGTTTGGAGTGGGATTGGGTCTAGAATAGCTTGATAAACCTAGTGTAGGAAGGAGCCTCACAAATAGATATAGAGGGGCTGGTTTTCTTCTTTGCATACCCTGAATAGCATTGGAATGGAAGGCATAGCCTGAGGGACTGTGTAGTAGAGAAGGGGATGCTTCCTTGTGTTGGGTGTGTAGATGTTTTAGGAGCCAAGCCCGATCTAGTGTAGGTTTCCATAGCTCGGTGGTTGAGCTCACTAGCTTAGCGGTTCAAGCTTTCCAGTTCCTTTGCAGCCTGATAAACCCATATGTTAGTTGGATTTGCTGATCCTTAATGTGAATGTTGGCTTGACTGACTACAGTCTGATAAACCCAGTAGTGATATGGCTTGGATGTGTGGCCTCATAAACCCATCTGTTAGTTGGCTTGGCTGAGTAGCCTGATAAACCCAATTGTCAGCTAGCTTGGATGATTAGCCTGATAAACCTAGTAGTATATTGGCTTGTTTGTTTGTAGCCTGATAAACCCAACTATGTTGGCTTGGCTGAGTTTTGTTGTATCCTTGGCTATGTGTGAGCCTGCTAGTGTTCTTTATTCCTTGTGGGAATCATGCCCAGCTCAGGGGTGACAGTGCTGCTGAGATATTGATGGGCACACTTGCTTATGGTTGGGTGGAACGTTGCAGCGACGTAGCTGGTTGCGGGACAAACTTCTTTCAAGATACGTATTATTGTCTATGTTAATCTCTGCAATTGTATTTTCTTAATGAAATATGATGAACATGCATAATGTGTTGAATTGATGAATTGCTTCCGATGTATAATTTCAATTGTATGCATCTGTGTATGTTTTCTTTCAATGCATTTTTAAATTATGTTATGGGGCTTAGATTGTCGGATTGGTGATGGCCTGAATGATCAAATCTGTCCAAGACTTCTGTTAACAGGTTGAATTTCTTGCCAGAAACCTTCCTTTCTGTAACTTACGGGATGCAGGATGCGGGATGCAGAAACATCCCTCTGTAAATTCTGTCCCCCGCAGATTTCCTTTCGCAAATCTTCTTTCTGCAACTTGCAGGATGCGGGATGCAGCTTCAGAATCTCTATTTCCACAACTAATTATATTTGCAATGGTCTATTCCACATGCGATATGTGGAATGTGGGATCGTAATTTCCATATTTCCCCGATTCTGCAAACTCAAGCTTTCCGCACCGTTGATTCTTAGCCCTTGATCTATCTCCAGATGCAGAACAATTTGTGACCGTCGATTTCCGTCGCGATATTTCTCGGTCGTTCGATCTCCTCTGATATCTTTCTTCATAGATCGTCAACTTGATCATTGACAGGATAAATTCTCTGATATTAGGAAGTTAGAGAATTTATACTTAGACTTGAGTGGAGTGAACGCAAGATGAATTCATGCCTTTATAGATTTCTGCAAAATCGGTAATCCATCAAAATACATACATAATTCAATGAACTTCGAGTTGGATGCTCGTTGCAACAATCAGAGCGAGCAGTTATGGTCGTGTTCTCTCTCTAGTGGACGGGAGGGGATGTGACAGTGTGGTATCAGAGCCGTGGGTTGCAACATTGGGTCTTGATGGGCCAAGTTGAAAAGTTAACATAGCTGTTGGTAAATGGTTTTTACTTCTGATTTTATTATGCACCTAACAATTTTGTTTATTAACACATTTTGCAGAATTATAGTCACCCTCAAAGGGCAGCATTCCAGATAGTGCAGTTCAGTAGAGTTGGTTTGGTTGAGCCATGGGAACTGACATGTGTGATGATGCACAAAACCCCAATGAATACGAGGAATATGCGATGGGGGAAAATGTCTGAGTTGGAATTGCTGAGACAGAGTCTAATGGGAGGAGGTTTCAAGATACTCCCCCAGATTTTGCAGCCACCATGAGAATCCTAAGGGTGGAGATACAAAGTCACAGGGCAGATAATGAAAGATTGGTTAAGGCTCTGGAGGAGCAGAATCAGTTGAATGCAGCCATGCTACAAAGTTTGACAGACATTCAGAGGCCGATGAAATCTGGGGACCGGATAGTGAAACTAGAAGGAAGTAAGAGCACTGTTAGAAGAAGAAAGAGATCTCCTAGTGGGTCATCTGACTCTGAAGGATCCATTGGTGGTTCAATTTCTTCTTCTCACGAGAATAAGAGAAAGAGGTGCTACCGGAACTGTTCACGTGATGAATTTAAGAAGGCAAGGCCTCCTACCTTCAATGGCGAGATAAATAATGGTCAAGAAGCTCAAGCTTGGCTTCTTGGGATGAGGGAATATTTCCAAGTCCAAGACTATGCAGGAAATATGAAGGCTAGGGTATCCATCTTCAACTTGACTGGAATAGAATTTGAATGCCATTTATATCTTCAAGTAGATAGTTCTAATAATGTTTGTAGCAAATAAAGAATGAAGATACAAACTGAATAAGACAAACCACATAGGAAACAGACAAGTATTGCTCAGGAATTTACAATATCATTCACAATAATAATATCCGGTGTTACAATAGTTTACATAGGTAGAATTAGAATGTATGGGATATGAATTCGAATCCTTCAAGTGGATATGACTGTATCTAACTGAATCTCTAACTCAAGGTCTCCCAATCAATATCAGAGTCCAAATAGACAACTCCCTGATGACCAATAACTCCAACAACCACTAACATCTAGTTAACTCAGTGCAACTGAGTGTGGTAGGTAGGAAAGGCTCTTCTCCCCATGCAACCATGCATTATCCATGCATTGGTAGTGCTAGCTTAATTGATTGTGAAGTAACTGGGGGATAACTAAGACTAACTCGTACTAACACCAACTGATTGTGAAGTAACTGAATGTAACTAGGGGCTAACTAAGACTAACTAGTACTAACACCAAATGATTGAAGTAGGTTGGTGCCGGGACTCCTAGTGGCTCCTAAAATCTAGGGATTGGTCTAGGAGGCGCCCAAACTGATGCATGCACCTGCAATAAGTGGCAGTTAACCTCTAGTAGTGTTCTCCACACTCTAGTGACTGGTACATGTGTCCTCATTAGGCTAAGTGGACCCAATGATACTAGTGGAACCAATTAATTAATTAAGGTTCCTAAGTTAAGCTAATTAATCTAATAGAAAGTATGAACAAGGGAGGATTAATAATCCTAACACCCCCCCTAAATCATAACTTGGACAACTGTGGGCCCTAGTAACAAGACCATAGGTCACCCAATATACAATCTAAGAGACATAATACAAATGAGGTAGGAAAACCACTTGGGAAACCCCCCCTAAAAATAGGAACTGAGAATCAAGCCTTAATGCCCAAAAGAGACCTGAGAAAGGTAAATCTCTTTTCGGTAAAAGACTTGGTAAAAATATCTGCAATTTGATCCTTTGTCGGACAATAGTACAGTGTGATGGTTCTGTCATGCACCATATCTCGAATGTAGTGCATGTGAACCTCTATGTGCTTTATCCTCTGCTTCTAAACATGACCACTTGAGATCTTGATTGTACTCTGGTTGTCACAATAAAGATCTACTGTAGATAAAGTCTGAATCCCGAACTTTGTCAAGATGCTATGCAAGCATACTACCTGAATAGTTGCATTCACAGCTCCCCGATACTCTACTTCTGCTGAAGAAAGTGCAAGGGATGCTTGCTTCTTGCTGGACCAACAAATTGGCCCAGATTCAATCATGAATACAAAACCCGAGGTGGATTTCCTATCATTTCCATCTCCTGCTCAGTCTGAGTCTGTAAAGCCCGTGAGATCCAACTATTCTCCAGCAGCATAGTGGATCCCATAATCAATAGTACCCTGCACATAGTGCAAGTTCCTCTTTGTTGTCTTCTAGTGCAGCTCATGTGGCTCCTGCATATATCTGGAAACAACACTCACAGCATAGGATATGTCTGGTCTTGAATGAGTGAGATACATAAGGCTTCCAATGAGATGCATGTAGAGAGTGATGTCCACCAAAGGTGTGGATCCACCTTCTTTAATCTTGATTCCTGAAAGAAAAGGGAAGGGGGCTGCCTTGCAATCCTCCATGTGGAACCTCTTAAACATGTGTGATGAATACCTGGACTATGAGATCATGATTCCTGAAATCTTTTGACTTATTTCGAGACCAATGAACTGTCTTAATAGTCCTAAGTCAGTCATAGTGAATGATTTATTAAGAGCAGACTTGATGCTGTTCAATCCAACAACAGATCTGCTAGTAATGAGCAAGTCATCCACATATAATACAACTAGAAGCAAGAACCCCTCCTTCTTCTTCATGTAGACATTGAAATCAGATTTGCACCTTTCAAACTTCTGACAGATGAGGAAGGCATCCATCTTGGAGTACCATTCCCTTGGGGCTTGTTTGAGTCCATACAATGATTTCCTCAGTCTGTAGACTAATGAAGGATCATCAATAAACCCCTCAATTTGTTTCATATATATCTCCTCCTCTAAATCAACATGGAGGAAGGCACTCTTCACATCCATGTGGTGTACTTCCCATCTCTTGGAAGCAACAATGGCCAATGCCAGTCTGATGGAGTCCATGTTAGCTACTGGAGTGAATGTCTCATTATAGTCCAAGCCTTGGACCTGAGAATACCCTTTTTCCACCAACCAAGCCTTGTACTTGGTTTTAGTCCCATCATCAACTATTTTGGTTTTGTAGATCCATTTGCATTGTACCAGCTTCCTTCTTGGAGGTAAGGGGAAAAGTTCCTAGGTCTGGTTGTCATGTAGCGAATCAAACTCCACATCCATGTCTACCTACCATCTAGGATCATGGAAAGCCTCCCTGAAGGATTGAGGATCTGACCCAAGCATCATAAAACACCTCTCAGTGAGAAGAGGGTCTGTGTGAGAGACAGTGCTACACTCTCCTTCTAATACCGGGACCTCGTTCTTCTTTTGTCATCTGGATCCCCAACACCATCTCCAACTGCTTCTATGAATTGCTTAGCCCATTTAGGCTACTAGAATGAGGTAGATGCTGGATCTAGATCTAGATCCCTTTGATTTGTAAACTCAATGTCAGGATCATACTGGGATGACTCCTCTTCTGAATCTAAATATGAAATGTCAGGATTTGAAACTGAAACTGCAATAGGAAGTGAAGGAATGTTTATACCTTCATCAGCTTCGAATGGAAGCTATGATGATGTTGAAACTGAGAATGGCATGAAGTGATATAAATAGTATGCCTTGGAGGCATGATCAACAATTCCTTTCACTACAATCTCCCCAATTGAGATATTGGTGATCTCTACTGAGTCAGGTCCAAACAATACTTGCTTTGGTGAGCCAGTATGGGTCATCTAATAAACATACAATAGATTAGCTGCAAGAGAAGGCACATATAGGACATCTCTGAACACACCATGCTTCACTCTGATGGTGCCCTTTCCTACTATTGGGATTTGGGAATCATCTCCCATGTGAATAGTGGTCCCTTCTTTGACACTAAGAGAGGAGAAGAGATCCTTGGAGGCAACCATGTGGTTGGAGGCTCCATAATCAATCAAATAGGTTGTAGATTGAGGTGGTCCTGCTTTCAAAGCATGGCATATTTCATGTCCATTATCAGACTCTTTTTATCTTTGAATGTTATGTTGCTTGAGAAGAGCAGACATTTCATTAAGTTCCTTCCTCATACAATGATCTTCAAGGTGATACCCTTTTTCACAATAGGGACAAATGTTTTCCCAAATTTCTTCTTCTTAGAGCCGGAGGCCCTTTCAGAAGCTTGCTGATTTTGTTTAGGCTTCAATTCAGCTGCCTTTTTATCCTTCTTCTTTGATATCCCCTTTGTTTGCACTTTGGAAGAGCCAGTAACTAAGAGATCTTGATCTTTGGAGGTTTGGGTGACTCCCATTCGAATCAATTTATTTTGCTCCTTGATTAAGGACTCGGAAAAGGAATCTAAAGAAGGAAGTTTCCAATTAGGAAATCTTTCCCACTTGGAATGAAACATAGAGACATATACAGAGTACTCAGGGCCTAGTTTGTTGAGTATTGAAAGGACATTCTGCTCATCCTTCTGCTCTATCCTGCACTGTCTGCATTGGATCACTAGAGACTTGAATTTAGAGAAGAATTGCTCAATAGTCTTGAAACTGCTGGGATGTAAAAATACCCACTCATTTTCTAGAATGTGTCCCTGAAGCTCATCTTGTTTGTTAAACAAGCTATCAAGCTTCTCCCAGGATTCTCTAGGAGTCCTCAATCCTTCTAGATGAAAGAGGAGATATCTAGAAATATAAGTACATAAGTACCTGAATGCTTCATCACAACAGTTTAGGAACTTGTTCCACTCTACCGGCTGATGAGGCTCAGCCTCCTATCCATGTATGATCCCGTGGTAGCCATGCTTGCACAATGCCAGGTGCATATCAATCCTACAATCGGGGTAATTGGAAGTTGTGAGGATCAGTGGTTCAGGAGTCTGAGAACTCATAATTGCTTCGATTGGAAGACTGCAAATACTTCTCAGAAGCTACGTAGCACCTGTCAATTTCACTGCAATAACACACTAAAACATATGAACTGTTAGAATCATGCTTTTCGTCTCGGCATGAACATTTTTTCAGGGTCCGTCATGCCCTCTCCACCGCTCTGAATAAATCCAGAGCTAGCAAATTTTCATAGGGGATTTCTATGGAAAGCCAGCTTCTTCTGATGTTCGATGGGGAGAAACAAGCATGAAACCTACCTAAGAAGGCTCTGATACCATATTAGAATTTGAATGCCATTTAGATCTTCAAGAAGATAGTTCTAATAAAGTTTGCATCAAATATAGAATGAAGATACAAACTGAACAAGACAAACCACACAGGAAACATACAAGTATTGCTCAAGAATTTACAATGTCATTCACAATAATAATATCCGGTGTTACAATATTTTACATAGGTATAATTTGAAATCATGGGATATGAATTCGAATCCTCCAAGTGGATATGACTGTATCTAATTGAATCTCTAACACAAGGTCTCCCAATCAATATTGGAGTCCAAATAGACAACTCCCTGATGACCAATAACTCCAACAACCACTAACAGCTAGTTAACTTAGTGCGACTGAGTGTGGTACGTATGAAAAGCACTCCTCCCAATGCAACCATGCATTATCCATGCATTGGTAGTGCTAGCTTAACTGAATGTGAAGTAACTGAATGTAACTGGGGGCTAACTAAGACTAACTAGTACTAACACCAACTGACTAAAGTAGGTTGGTGCTGGGACTCCTAGTGGCTCCTAAAATGTAGGGATTGGTCTAAGAGGCTCCCAAATTGATGCATGCACATATAGTAAGCGACAGTTAACCTCTAGTAGTGTTCCCCACACTCCAGTTACTAGTACATGTGTCCCCATTAGGCTAAGTTGACCCAATGATACTAGTGAACCCAATTAATTAATTAAGGTTCACAAGTTAGGCTAATTAATCTAATAGAAAGTATGAACAAGGGAGGATTAATAATCCTAACAAAAGAGGCGCTACTGGAGCCGTTCATGTGATGAATTTAAGAAGGCAAGGCCTCCTACCTTTTAATGGCGAGATAAATAATGGTCAAGAAGCTGAAGCTTGGCTTCTTGGGATGACGAAATATTTCCAAGTCCAAGACTACTCGAGAAATATGAAGGCTAGGGTAGCCATATTCAACTTGACTGGAAGAGCATCCATATGGTGGAAGCACTTCAGGCAAGTGAAAAAGATTAATGAAAGGAAGATTGTGTGGAAACAATTCCAGAAGTATTTCAAGAAGAAGTACCTCTCTGACAGGTACTATGATGATCAGATCAAAGAATTCCATGAGCTAAGATTGGGGCAGAAGACCATGGAAGAGTATGCAAATAGGTTCTTGGAGCTGTTGAGGTATGCCAGGTACATCAAACATGAAAAATTAAAAATCCAACGTTTCTTGAGTGGATTTCCCCAGTCTTACAAAGATAGAATTGAGTTTTATGAACCTAGAACTCTAGAAGAAGCGATAAGGAAAGCTAAGTATTGATATGAGCAAATAAAAGGAAAACCTAATTATCATAAGACATGGAAGGACAAGAAGAATGAGAAGTCTGACCAAAGAAAGAAAGGTTTCAAACCTTTTAACTTTAGGAATCAGCAGAAGCAGCCATCCCAAGTTGAGAAGCAGTCATCTAGAGTGGTGGGAGAAAAGCCAAGAGATCCACAATAGAACATAGAACCACTCCAGTGTTGGAAATGTGGAGGACCCCACATGCACAGGAATTGTCCACTTGAGAATGAGAATGCAAGGACAACTTTCAACATTCAAGAGGTATAAACAATGGGTCAAGTAGCAAGGGCCGTCCCTAGGATCTATGCAGCACTAGGGTACCACCAAGCAGATCACTAGTCAACTATGGTTGAAGTTGCAGGTAAGATTGTTGACCAATCTATTTCTATTTTGATTGACCCTGGTTCTACTCACAGTTACATTTCTCCTAGAGTAGTGGAGATTTGTGCTTTTAAGAAAGTAAAGCATAGAAAATCGTGGTTAGTTCAGCTAGCCACTGGAACTAAGAGAAAAGTTAGTGAGGTGGTAGAGAAATGCCCATTGGTGATGAATGGATTGGTCACTTGTGTAGATATGAATGTTCTACCACTTGGTTCCTATGATTTTCTCATTGAAATGGATTGGTTAGAAGCTCACAGGGTAAAGCTCAACTACTATAATAAGACTTTTGAATGCATGGATGAAGAAGGGAACCCAATAGCTGTAAGAGGCATTCCAAAGGTGATTTCTGTGAGGTAGATTTCAGCAATGCAGTTGAAGAAGTTTTGTAGGAAGGGTTTCCAGTTGTATGCAGCTCATATTGTGGAGGCAACAGAGAATGAAACTCCTAGGTTGGAGGACTTTCATGTGTTGTAGGAATCCAAGGATGTTTTTCCTAATGAGATTCCAAAGAGAGACATTGATTTCACAATTGAGCTTGTGCCAGGAGCGACACCAATGTCCAAGACACCCTACAAAATGAGTACACCAAAAATACTACAGATGAAGATGCAGTTGCAAGAGTTATTGGATAAGAAGTATATAAGGTTGAGTGTGTCTCCTTGGGGAGCACCAATTATGTTTGTGAAGAAGAAAGATGGTACACTAAGATTGTGTATTGATTACAGACAACTGAACAAAGTCACCGTGAAGAAAAAATATCCGTTGCCTAGAGTTGATGACCTCTTTGATCAAATGAGAGGAGCAAAGGTATTTTCCAATTTTGACTTGAGGTCTGGTTACCATCAGGTGAGAATCAAGGATGAAGACATTCATAAGATAGTCTTCAGAACAAGGTATGGACATTATGAGTTTGTAGTGGTACCATTTGGTCTCACAAATTCACGAACTACATTTATGTGCCTTATGAATAGTGGCTTCAGCAGGTATTTGGACAATTTTGTTCTTGTTTTCCTTGATGACATTCTTATTTATTCTAAGAATGAGGAAGAGCATGAAGAGCATCTGAGATTGACATTGCAATTTATCAAGGAGCATCAGTTGTATGCAACATTGAGCAAGTGTGACTTCTATAAAGATAGAATTTAGTATTTGGGTCACATTATCTCAGAAGAGGGTATATCTATGGACCCTAACAAGATTGAAGCCATTATGAATTGGCCTACTCCAAGAAATGTGACAGATGTAAGATATTTTATGGGACTTGCAGGATACTACAAGAGATTCATTGAAGGATTCTCCAAGGTTGCAAATGCCATCAATTCTTTGCAAAGGAAGGGGATAAAGTTTGAATGGACATCAAGGTGTGAAGAAAGCTTCCAACAGTTGAAGAATCTCCTCATAAGTGCACCAGTCTTGAAAGTTGCAAACCTAGAGAAAGATTTTTTGGTGTGTACTGATGCATGCGGTCAAGGACTTGGAGGAGTTCTTATGCAAGACAACCATGTAATATGTTATGAGTCAAGAAAGTAGAAGGAGCATGAGAATAACTATGCCACTCATGATCTGGAACTTGCAGCCATAGTACATGCTCTCAAGATGTGGAGGCATTACTTGATGGGCAGAAGATTTGAGCTAAGGACAGATCATTGTGGTTTGAAGTATTTGTTTGATCAACCTACATTAAATGCTAGGAAAGCTAGATGGCTGGAGTTTTTATGTGAGTTTGATTTTGAAATCAAACACATAAAAGGAAAAGATAATAAGGTAGCTGATGCACTCAACAGGAAGGTGCAGGAAATGCATGTGGCACCTCTTAGTATTTTCCAATCGGAGTTGAGGAAGCAGATTGTTAATCATGTTGCTGAAGATGAATTGTATGCACATGTCAAGGACAAGTTGCAGCAGCAAAGCATTGATAAGAAGTATGAGGGATATAAATTACAAGAATATGGACTTCCTACTTATAAGAACATAATTTATATTCTGAAT
Organism: Pseudotsuga menziesii; assembly: GCA_001517045.1. Taxonomy (NCBI): domain Eukaryota; kingdom Viridiplantae; phylum Streptophyta; class Pinopsida; order Pinales; family Pinaceae; genus Pseudotsuga; species Pseudotsuga menziesii. The sequence goes on from LPNX010277117.1 coordinate 108,272, forward strand.
GTAGCAGGTTTGAGGAGGGTTGCTATGGATGAGATCCATCAAGCTCCATATTCTGGTCACCTAGGATATCAGAAGACAATTGCTACAGCTAGAAAGCAATACTTTTGGCCATGAATGAAAAAATACATGGCTGAATATATTTCAAGGTGCATGAAATGTCAACAGGTGAAGGTTGAGCATCAACACCCAACAGGTTTGTTGCTGCCTTTTCTAGTTCCAGAATGGAAATGGGAAGTTATTTCCATGGATTTTATTATAGGATTTCCAATGATTTGGAGACAACATGATTCCATCATGGTTGTGGTGGACAAGTTGACAAAGGAAGCACATTTTATATTGGTTAAGTCTACACATAAGACTTATGACATTGCAAAGATCTTCATGAAGGAGATTTTCAAATTGCATGGATTTCCTAAGGCAATAGTCTCTGACAGAGATGTCAAGTTCACTTCCAATTTTTGGAAGGGATTGTTTGTAGATTTGGGTACAAAGTTGACTTTTAGCACTACCTACCATCCTCAGACTGATGGGCAGACAAAGAGAGTTAACCAGGTGCTTGAAGATTATTTACACTTGGTGGAATTTGCATATAACAACAGACATTAAGAATCCTTGGGGATGAGTCCATATGAAGCCTTGTATGGTAGGAGGTGTAGGACACCAATGACTTGGGATAATCTAGTGAACATGGTTGTGCTTGGTCCATAATTTCTCAAGGAGATGGAGCAGGAGGTTGTAAAGATCAGGCAGAATCTAAAAGCATCCCAGGATAGACATAAAATCTATGCAGATAAGCATAGGGTGAACAGAGAGTTCAGCATTGGGGATCATGTTTACCTCAGAGTGAGGGCAAAGAAGAGTTCCTTGAAGCTTGGAAGTTGTGCCAAGCTGTCACCTAGATACTGTGGGTCGTTTGAAGTGCTTGAAAGAATAGGGCCAGTTGCATATAGACTTGCATTGCCTGCTAGCACTAGGGCCCATAATGTTTTTCATGTTTCTTTGCTTAAGAGATATGTACATGATCCTAACCATGTGATAAATTGGGATGTGATTCAGGTGGAACGTCTCGAGGGAGAATTCCAAATCGAGCCAATGTGCATCCTCAACAGACGGTCACAATGCTCTGGAACCGAGCCATAGGGCAGGTAAAGGTGCAATGGGAGCACTACGAACCTGAAGAGGCTACATGGGAGCTAAAGGATGCCATGCGATTGGGACATCCATTTTTGTTCAATTCTACGGAGCACTAAAGGCGGTACCAGTGTAGCATTTTTGTTCAATTTTGTAGAGCACTAAGGATAATGCTGTTGAAGGGGGAGGGGAATGTAACACCCTAATTTGACCCTGTTTGCATTAAATATATATGATGTAAATATTGTAAATTAATCATGGTGTGGAGCTAAAGGAAAAATCCCCACCATTGATTTAGCATTTTATGTTTCGGTGATTAAAATCGATGCCGATGCTATTTTGTGCTAGCCGACACATTATAATTTTGGACATAATATAAATATGCAATTTAATTAAAAACCCACAACCAGCTATGTCAATGCAACAAATAATGAGATGGGGGTATGATTTCCTAAGGATAAGGGGGGGGGGGAAATGTTTAACCTTGAGCCATTGGGGAAAAGCCATGTGTCAAAAGAAAACACCCAAAAACGTATGCCCATTCCCTCATGCATTCATGTTTTCATCTTCCCTCATGTTTTGGGGAGCGGGGGATGTTTTTAATCATCCATCCTTCATTCATGTGGAGCTCTCAGGCAGGTGAACCTTCCTGGGTTTTTATCCTTCACGTTTTTTAGTTTTTCCTTATGGTGCATGCCCAGTCCATCATCTGGCTCTCATCGAAACATTGTGGTCCATTCTGATCATTCTCTATTACATTATGTTCATGCGCGCTGTGTGTTCGTCCTGCTTGCAGAATCGTGTTTTGTTCTGGGTTGTTCGCTTGTTGTTACCTTCCTCAGCCACACAAAGGTTTGGGGTATTCTTTGTTTGCTAAACAAATGAGTAGTGGAGATCACTCAATTTTATGAGAAAGAGTGGTCATCTGTGGTTTCCTCAATGTTGTTGTGCAATGGTCTCCTCTATCACAGAGTGAGTGGAAGCCTATTTTGCTGTGTGGACATTGTGGTTTGTTGTGTGTGCATATTTTGCCTTGGTTTGAACTGGTTTGGAGTAGGATTGGGTCTGAACTAGCTTGATAAACCTAGTGTAGGAAGGAACCTCACAAATAGATCTAGAGGGTGTGGTTTTCTTCTTTGCACACCCTGAACAACATTGGGATGGAAGGCATATCCTGAGGGACTGTGTAGTAGAGAAGGGGATGCTTCCTTGTGTTGGGTGTATAGATGTTTTAGGAGCCAAGCCCGATATAGTGGAGGTGTCCATAGCTCGGTGGTTGAGCTCACTAACTTAGGAGTTCAAGATTTCCATCTCCTTTGCAGCCTGATAAACCCATCTATTAGTTGGCTTGGCTGATCCTTAATGTGAATTTTGGATTGACTGACTGTAGTCTGATAAACCCAGCAGTGAGATGGCTTGGATGTGTGGCCTGATAAACCCATCTGTTAGTTGGCTTGGCTGAGTAGCCTGATAAACCCAATTGTTAGCTGGCTTGGCTGATTAGCCTGATAAACCCAACAGTATATTGGATTGTTTGTTTGCATCCTAATAAACCTAAATGTGTTGGCTTGGCTGAGTTTTGTTGTATCCTTGGCTATGTGTGAGCCTACTAGTGTTCCTTATTCCTTGTGGGAATTATTCCCAGCTTGGGGGTGGCAATGCTACTGAGAGATTGATGAGCGCACTGGCCTATGGTTGGGTGGAACATTGCAGCAACGTAGCTGGTTGTGGGACAAGCTTCTTTCAAGATAAGTATTCTTGTCTATGTTAATCTCTCCAATTGTATTTGCTTAATGAAATATGATGGTAATGCCTAATGTATTGAATTGATGAATTGCTTCCACTATATAATTGCAATTGTATGCATTTGTGTATGTTTTCTTTCAATACATTTTTAAATTATGTTATGGGGCTTAGATTGTCAGATTGGTGATGGCATGAATGATCAAATGTGTCCAACACTTTTGTTAATAGGTTGAATTTCCTACCAAAAACCTTCCTTTTCGCAACTTGCGGGATGCGAAAACATCTCTCTGTAAATTCTATCCCCCGCAGATTTCCTTCCGCAACTTGCGGGATGCGGGATGCGGCTTCACAATCTCTATTTCTGCCACTAATCATATCTGCAATGGTCTATTCCGCATGCGGGATGCGAGATGCAGAACGTGGGATGCGGGATCACAATTTCCATATTTCCTCGATTCTGTAAACTCAAGATTTCCGCACCGTTAATTCTTGCGGGTTGAGTCTTAGCCATTGATCTGTCTCCAGATGCATAACAGTTTGTGAGCGTCGATTTGCATCGCGATCTTTCTCCGCAGTTCGATCTCCTTTGAGATATTTCTTTGTAGATCATTGACTTGATCACTGATAGGATAAATTCTATGCTATTGGGAAGTTAGAAAATTTATACTCAGACTTGAGTGGAGTGAACGCAAGATGAATTCATGCCTCTATAGATTTTTGTAAAAGATCAGAATCCATCAAAGTACATACATAATTCATTGAACTTCAAGCTAGATGCTCCTACAACAATCAGAGCGAGTAGTTATGGTCACGTTCTCTCTCTAGTGGACAGGAGGGGACATGACAGCCAGGTTAGCCAATCCAGGGTCATGGATTTGTAATCCACCTTTTGAAATAGGTCTGTTAAGAATATCCCAACTTACAAAATACATCTTATTCTGACTTCCTTTACCGCCATTCCAGAGAAAATCTCGCAAAAGTTTGGAAATCTGAGACTAGATAGACTTAGGGGTAAGCAACAAAGAGGATTGAAAGATGGGAAGTGCCGAAAGAACTTCCTTTATCAAAATTAATTTTCCAGCCTTAGTTAACCACTGACCACCCTAAGAAGCGATTTTGGCTTTTATCTTAGCTATTACTTCGAGCCAAAGAGAAGGAGGGCTTGATCCAAGAGTAAAGGCAGCCCCAAATATTTTATCTTGTCCCACTTATCAAAACCAGGGAAACCCAAGGATTTTTCTATTCGAAGAATTGCTGGATGATCTATATTCCAACCATAAACAACACTTTTTATTATTATTGATCAAGGCTCTTGAAATTAGGTAGAACTTTTGAAGAATTTCATTAAAGACCTGGGCAATCTTCAATGATGCCCCTCCTAGAAGGAGAGAATCATCCACGAAGAGGGCATGGTTAAATGGGTCCACACCCCTTGCAATATTAATGCCCAAAATGTAACCAGCTTTCTTTTCATCTAAAATTTTTCTGCTAAGAGTTTCTGCCATCAAGATGTATAGAAAAGGTGACATCAAACATCCTTGGTGAAGAACTCTTGAAGCTTGGAAATTTTTTGTAGGTCTACCATTGACTAGAAGTGCAATCCAGGGCCTATATGTACAAGCTTTGATCAAATTCACAAACTAAGAGCTAAATCCAAAAGAGAGAAGGACTTGATAGAGAAATGGGAGCTTTACTTGATCAAAGGAATTTTTCATATCCAACTTGATTAACATTCCTTTCTCCTTCCTATTAGCACTCGTGCTAAATTTTGAATAGGCGACGACAACAATAAGCTGGTAGGAAGGGGTATAGGTAGAAATTTTTTGGGCTTGACAACCTCGAGAATGGGTCACCACAGGACAGGCAACATAGAGTAGCAGAGGTTGAGGATTTCGTAGCGAAGGAGGCATGCAGAGAACTAAGATATGAAGGCATGCGAAATCCATGGCTCGCCCTGCTTCCCAGGGATCATCATCATAGCCTATCAGATCTACGGTAGGTGCACACCCTCACGATGGGAGAGGCTGGGAACATAGGTTTGCGTCAAGGTCGCGACATCCGGGAAGGCCCAGATAACTTAAATGGCTAGGATCTCCCAATCAAAGAGATCTATAGTGGAGGACATTTTTCACTGCATCAACTTGCACGGTAAATAAGGAAGAGGATGGCTGCAAAGTGGGGGAAGGCCCCTCGTTCTTGAATGATGGAGATCTGACAAGGAGCGAATCAACGACCCTTGAAGTCTTTGCAGTGGGAAGGTGCATGAGGGATAAGGGAAGGAAACAATGCAAAACCTTGTAGAGCCCCTCGTTTTCAACGGTGTAGATTTAACAAAGCAATTGACCAACGAATTTGATCTGCGTCGCAATAGGGACATGTGTGGATGTTAATAAGTAGGCGGATCATGAAGTGTGGTAGGGGCCACCTAGTCGGGGTAGACATGTGACATCGACGACACAAAATTAGATCCTTTCTCCATTTCCCCATTTCAGAGTTTAAAGAGCCTTCATCACTCAGTGCTATAATCCCTCTCGAAGGATATACCATAACCCCAACAAGGGCCAAATGATTTGCCCCCATACTTATCCCTACAATCCTTCATAACCTTCCGCAGGGGTACGCCCAGAGACTTAAACAATTTTCTGGTGAGAAGGGATATTTGGTCGAGAAGCATGTGGGATGGTTTGTAGACTGGATTGACCTCGAAGAAGTAGACCATGAAGATATTAAGGTCAGACTATTTTCCCAAAGCCTTGCTGGAGCGGCAAGGAGATGGTTCACCAACCTTCCAGATAGCTCCATCCTGGGTTATCAGGCTTTGGAGGACGCCTTCAAAGAAAGGTGGGAAGAGAAAAAAAATACCCCAGGAGATGCTTGTCTCAGTTCTATTCCATTAGGAGGGAAGAGAGTGAATCTATCCAAGAGTTCTCTGACAGATTTATGAAAGTATATAACGCTATCCCTTCTAAGTTCCAACCTCCTCCGAGCGCGACCCAACTCCAGTACGTTGAATCCTTTGATAGTGGATTCAACTTATGGCTCAGCAAAAGAAGGTTAGTCTCTCTGGAATACGCTAAAAAATGCCATAGAGGTAGAAATGAACTTGACTGTTGCGAAGGAGAAGGGAAGTGAAGAAATTGAAAGAAGAGGGAACGAAGACCTCTCTCGGTTTTCTCCCTCTAGCACACCAGAGGCGAGGATGAATGAGGTAACGAAGGCCATGGAGAGATGGATGAAGGTATTCATGATGAACCACAACCCCTGTCCCATAAGACACCAAGAAGACATAGGACCCTTGTGTATTGAGCAAGCTCAAGCTGCCCTGGAGGACCTATAGGAACACACAGAGCGTCTTCTGCTAGTGGAAGAGGAAGAGGACAAGCTACCAGAGCCCCCTTCATTCCCTAATCCTTCCTCTCTTGAAGAATACAGTCGATAGGATGAAGGTAACTACCTGCCATTGTGCTTTTCCTTGTTTGACTATCTAAAACAGAGGTTAAAAATTTCAAATCAAGCGCAGAAAATGGGGGTTAAGAATGAGGTCATGGCATTGTTTAGAATGGTTGATGGGGAGTCTTAACAAATGAAACCTGCTGTGCATCCTAGTTTTCCTTTTTATTAGCACACAGATGAGCAGCTCGGGTACATACAGGAGGAATATCGCAATTTGTCTGCTGAAGAAAATAGCCTGCATGTTTAAAGCCATGATGGTGGGGATTTTGAGGAGGGTCTCAGACCTCCACTATATGACAAATACGAGGATAGATGCTCAGAAGACGAGGGTCCCAAATGGGATGTTTCTTCCATCTCTTCCAGTACATAATACCTATGTCGAGAAGCACACTGTTCACTATAGACATTCCAAACATTCCCTACAAAATGCACAAGGAAGAACAAGGCGTGGTTTCTGAAAATTGGGAGGAGGAAATTGAGGTTGCAGGTACAGATGGTCGTAGGTTCCCCTTGCATGAGTGTTTTAAAGAAAAACCAAGCAGTTTGCAGGGGAAGATACAGTTGGAGCACCGATCATGGAGCCGGCAAGTGCCGAGAGAAGTTCAACACAGTCATGGGTTTTATGAGCCGGTGGATGAGTACGTGGAGAAGCTTGGTCATGATAGGTGTATAATGGGATTTTTGAAGGGATGTCATGACCCAATGGCCACACTTGTGGAGAAGTGGTACGATGGGAATGGTAGGACATTTTGTTGATGTATTTGTAACTTCAGAATGTATTCATTCGTATATCTTATGTATTGTACCCCGATGTTTATTCTTGGATGTGTCTGTAATGTATTTGAGTCATGTCATGCCCCGATGTTCCTATCGAGAGGTTCTATAATGTAAACAAGTCATGTCAAGTCATTGTGGGTAACCCTCCTATTTGTCAAGGGTTAAAGTCCCCGCAGTTGTGGGGCCCTAAGGTTATTAGACTATCCTAGAGAAGTCAACCCTAGGTGAGTCATTGTAATTCGGGGCAATAATCCCCAATGTTGTGTTAAGGATAACCCTCCTTGTTGGTCGGAGGAGGCAAAGTCCCCACAAGTTGTGGGGCACTAGGGTTATTAGACACTCCTAGAGATTTCGGCTCTAGCGAGTAATTATTAAGTGAGGCCGATATGTTGGAGTGGGTTTCAAGTGAACGAAAGAATATAAATAGAGAGTAAGCCTCTCTATTTATCACACACACACTCACTCATTGGGGCACATGAGTGAGAGGAGAAGTTGCTGGGACAAGAGAGAGACTACTGCTGTCGGGAGATCATCTTTATGTTTTTGGGTTTTAATTTTGGTGCTGATTCTATCTCTGAGGAAGTTGCAGGGTTTTATCCTTTATGGTTTCCCTGAGGAAAATTATTTGTGTCTATTGTCTCGTGTGTTTTATTGTTGTGCATGTTATTCTCTCAGTTAAAGATCCTAAGATCATAATGCTAGGTTGATTGATAAAAATCTAACATGGTATCAGAGCTAACCTGAGAAGAAGACATTGTGCAGCTACAAAATCTAGGGATTCTTACTTTTTGGGTCTCTCTCCACAATCCATCAGCAAAAGTATGCTAGGCTGACTCTCCATTGATGGGCGCATCTTTCTGTCGAAGCAAAATTCAATTTCGAGCATTTTTTAGTTTTGGTGCAGGAAATTAGGGCTTCTTGTAGAAGAGGAATTTTTGAGTGAGCCTAGCATAGGATTGCTCTCCTCATAAAAATTGAAGTTTAGAGACCTGGATCAATATTTTTGGGTGAAACTCCGGGAAAGTCAAACCCTAGTTTGACCTCGAAGCTGGAAAAACCATAAAATACTAAAACTGATAAGTTTTGGTAAATTTTCTATATATCAGAATTGGCGAAGGATCAAAAGCTGAAAAATTATAGAGGTCGAAGATAAAATCTTTATTTACATTGTGTCCAAAATTTAGCCTCAGATTCGCTATATTCTGGGAGATATGATCCCTCCAAGTTAGGGTTCCAGCCTCTTCCAGAATTCATCCCTAAACAGGACACCTGGGGAGAATTGCTATAGCTTGGGCTACAAAGGTCCAAATGAAATTTCTGAAGATGTTCCAGAAAGGGCATAGAATGTACTTTCAGTGGTCATGTTTCAGAATTAGAAGATGAACCAGTGACATGTGGAAGTCCGTACAACTTTGCTATTCTGAACAGTCTTGTAACATGTCACCTTGGGAAAATGATCATAAGTTCCAATTGGTTATGCCAATTATAATGAAACCTACGGTGTTGGAATAGGGATAGGCAAGGTTATCTCAATGCAAAGTTTTAGACATAGAGGAGCAGTAATTTTAGAGATACTGCAGAAACAATAACATGCATTTCTGCAGAAGAAATTGGAAAACTAGGGCTTCCTGTTCCAGGAGCTTTCCTCCACTGTTTTCAGAAATGGAGTACATTGGACAACTCAACTTGAAGAGATATATCTTTCTATCCAATCAGATTTGAAAGATTCCAAGTTTTTAAAATTAGGGTTTCTCTAACAAACCCTAGATCAGCCAGCTCCGGAACCAAGACAGACACCTCAAATCGGTAAGATCTAATATTTTGCTATTTGCATTTGAGGTTCTCATTTCAAAGTGATCTATCACATCAGCTTGATGATAAGCTTGGTGAAGTTGATGAATTCCAAGCATGGAAGTATTTGATCTGTCTGAAGAAAATGAATTGGAGACCTACATGAGTAGAGAGGTTTCAGTTCCATAGGGAGATGAGGCTAAAAGCCTTACACCAGAAGAACTTGGTCAAGGCCAAGAAGATCATTGTTGATTCAATCACGGATCACATTGTACCACAAGTGTCTTCCCTAAAGACACCAAAGATGTTTGATTCCTTGACCTAGCTATTTAAAGGGAAGAACATAAATCCAAATATGGCTTTGAGAAGACAGTTGAAGAATGTGAAGATCCAGAATGCAGAGACCATACAGTCATACTTTACGAGGGTCTCTCAAATCAAAGAACAAATTGTAGCAGTAAAACAAGAAGTGGAGAATGCATAAGTGATGATATCCACCTTAAATGGCCTCCCAGGATCATGGGATTCATTCATGTGAGGAATGTGTGCAAGAAGAAATTGATTACTTTCAGCAGACTCTGGGAAGGGCACACACAAGAAGAATAATCTCGACTCATGATAAGAGAATAGAATATGGGAGCAACTGAAGATCAAGCTCTCACCATCCAAAGAATATCCCTCAAGCGACGAGGAATATGAAGATCTCAACTCTTGAAGAACCTCTTATCCATCTTAGCATTTGGATAAGAAACGATGCTATTATGAATGAAGAAGATGATGAAGCTGAAGGCTCAAGAAGGAGTCTACCCATGAAACAAATAAAGATAAGTATTCAATTTTCATTTCATGATATTGTTTTGTTATGCATTTGTGTATATTTAGTTGATGTATTATGCATGATAGAATGTTTGCATTAATGATAGTATACTACTAATATGTATGTGATGGGTAAGTATCTCATGGTGCTATACAACTCTCCATTGCTACTTATATAGAATGAAACCTCTTTGTTGACATATTGGATTAGTGCACAATCTCAATGTTGTCTTGGTAGAGATGGAAGGCATCTAGAAAAGTTTCTGTGAGATATGGATGAATGTTGTATTGGCTAAAGTAGTTGCATGATCATATATTTATGCATAAGAATTTGCCAGTATGAATATTCGTTATGAAATGTTTCTAACCATACAAATGCATTTGACTTGTAAGAAAGATCGCATACATAATCTCCTACAAGTAATGACGGATGAGACTTGTTCCGAAGAACAAGTAACGACAGTTCAATATGAAGAATAATATGATGGATGCAACGACATCATTGATGCAGAACCTTCTAGCCATGAAGAAGTAACCAAGAAGAAAGGGAATACCGGTTCAAGAAGAATGATGTCTAGAATGTAGTATCGATACATGAAGGAAAGTTCATAGTTCCATCATGCAGTAGATGGAAACATCATGGGATACAAGGCAAGATTCGTAGCACGAGGCTTCTCATGAAAAGAAGGCATAGACTACGAAGAGACATTTGCAGCCAGTAGGAGTTGAGACACATGACATGAAGAATCATGTGTGCAAATGAAAGAAGGCCCTGTACGAGTTCAGAAGACACCCATGGGATAACTCATACATGAAGAGCTTGCTGAATATCTGAACCTTTACTACAAGGTTGAAGATGAAATTCTATAGAGGATGACAAGCTCTCAGATGGGTGCAAGAAGAACTTTTGAAAAAAGTTCAAGACAGAGGATTGATCCGAAAACAAGATCTTTACTACTCTACGACGTTAACATGAATTGCATAAAGAGCATGAATGAAGCTCACAAATCCATAAGAAGAGAACCAAACATCATAGACAATACACACATAAAGACAACAAGTTGATAACGGAGTTCTTCCAGGATGGACTACGTCTCCGGGCTTGCTTTTCAATAGGAGGGTCGATCTATAATCTCAACATAAGGAACAATACATGGCAATGATACAATCATACCTTGGTGAAAATGGTCAGGAAGAGAACCGCTGCCCAAAACACAACAATACTGCTTCCAGCAACTCCGAAGCCTGAAGACGGTGTAAAACGAGTATAAACACTCGTACCTTCCTCCTGCAGAGCTACGCAATCTCCCTTCTCTCCTTTAGCTACAAAGTCTCCACTCCAAAGCATGAGTGGCAAATGAAAAATAAGAGGGTTTATATAGCTTGAGAAGACCCCCTTCACATGTTTCTCATGAATTCTTAGTTACAACAAATTTGCCTCAATGGGCATGGAGTTACAACTCCTAAGTTGGTTCTCATGTGGTTGGGCTTTTTATTAAATAATAAACAAAAATATTTAAAAATACCCTATTAAAATGGTATACCCTTTTGTTGGCTTTTAATATGGTTAAAACCATATTATAATAATAACCATACAAACCCACCTTTAAAACTTTAACCCAAAGTCTGTTATGCAATATGTGGTGGCGCTCCAACCCTATGGTTATAAATACACATATATTAGGTGGCATGTGATCCGTTTGAAAATTTGTTATAAAACATGTGACCATGTGTTACCCTATCCGAGAATTGATGTCACATGGGTCTTCCACTCCAACGTGATTTTTTTAGGGTTGGAGTTGTAACAAACTCCCCATTTACCTTGTCGCATTGAAAACCAAGCCCCGACCCCTTTTTTCGCCAATATAAACTTCCTCAATTTTAAATACCAGAACCTAACCACACATACCAAGAACCACACGTAGCCCGAGTGGCAAAGGCACTCAGCATTCTTTGCAGAGGTCATGGGTCGAACCCCGCGGAGGCCATAATTTTGTATTAGATTTATTGGCCAATCCCGTGCTGCCACATGGCGGCCTGGGATTGGTCCACCTCATGCCCAGTCGGCGTCCAGTCAACCGCCAAGTCACTACCCGTACTGCCACATGTTCAATCTCCATTGGTCCATACGTACATGCCATGTCACCTCGTTTGTACTGTACGAATGCCACGTGTCACCCTGCCAGTGGTGCCATGTGGCACCCCCATTTTGCCAAATTTGCCTGTTTCACCAATATAATAGAACGTGATAACTTTCTCATACGGAGTCTGTTTGAGGTGAAATGAACACCGTTGGAATCGTCTCGATGAGCCCTTCGATCTGGTGTTGGTTTTACTGAGATTGGAGGAATTCAATTTTTTTGTCTTCTTGGATCCTTCTGGATCATTCCTCCCCACTGAGAAGTTTTTGGCCTCCAAAAGCCTTTACTAATCAATAGATAGGTGAGGGAATTGCTCCCTCACTTTCTCCTTCTCAATCCACTTGGCTTTGCTTGGATGAGTGCCTTTGATGCCCACTCGAAGATACTCAACATCACCTCTGCGAGAAGTCCTTGTCCTTCTGTCTGAGATGACATCTTCCTTTAGCTCATCCATAGAGAAAATTCATCAATTGATGGCAATGAGAAATTCTCCCTTTCATCCATGATCATGGGAGGCTCATAGAGTTTCAAGTTCTCCACATTCACCACTGAGTAGATCTGCATGTATGGCGGTAGCTCTAAGCGAAAAGCATTCGTCCCAATCTTCTCCAAGATGGTGAAGGGACCATATCTAATGGGCTTGAGCTTCTTGCCTTCTCCTTTCATCCTCTCCTTGCTGATGTGGAGCCACACTTGATTTCCTACCTAAAACTGATGATCAACTCTATGCTTGTCATGGCGAGCCTTGTACTGGGCTTGACTCTTCTCCAACTACTCTTGCACTGCTTGATGTACCTGTTGAACTCTCTGAATGAACCTGCGGGCTTTGTATTCATCCTTGGAAGTGCTTGAACCAACCTCTCTCCCATAATTCAAGTCCAATGGAGTCTTTGTCAAGTACCCAAAGCATGTCTCAAATGGCAAGCTCTGAGTGGAAGAATGCATAGCCCTATTGTAGGCATGCTACACATACTGGATTGTTGGGCTTAGGGCAGACCTGGGTTCTATACTTTTGTCTTCGCACCAACAAAAGACCCACAGTGTTGGCCCTTTCAGAAACAACCCGCGAACAGGTTGCAGTATCACCTGAAACAACTATGGGATGCCGCAGAATTAGGTTTCTGCAAGCATAAGAGGGATATTACTATACCTTTAGGTTCTAACAAATGATAATTATTATATACAGAGCTTTGATATTCACTTATTTAGCTTCGCGGTTAGATAAACAAACAGTGCCTTGCTTAACCCTTTACTGGGAATTCACAACGAAGTTAATAATTAGTAGTGATCTTACTTATCAGTTATATAATTATTCATGCATAAAAGAACAAACACAACACAACAAAACCACAACACACGATATAACGTGGTTCACCCCCAGTTTAGGGGTTACGTCCACAGAACTATGTTTTATTCAACTCTTTACAAAAACCACAGTTCTTATCTGCGCACTCAGCTGTAGATCCCTTCAATTCCTCAAGCTGCGCACTAAGCTGCAGATCTCTGTGCACACAGCTGCAGATCTTCTTAATCACCCAAAACCCTCTGTGCACATAGCTGCAGAGGTCATCCACGCACACAGCTGGGATTTACCTTTCTTACAAACAAACCTTAGCTTCGCATCAATTCATCTTACATCAAAAGCCTAAACTGACTTCTTTACAAGAGTGCCTATTTATAGTGCACTTATTACAAAACCATGGGCTTAAACCATGGGTTGATTACAAAAAGAGGGTTTTGACTTAACCCCGACACCCCTAAGACTATTTTGAGTCGTAAATCCACTTACAAACTTCCACAAAAACCGTGGAGTCACCAAAATTAGGGACTGTTAAGGTGTGCACCCCAACAGGCCCCTAAGACTCACCAGTGTCCCGTCCTGGGACACTTAGCTGCTCGTCTGGTGGGAGAAATTTGCTAGCGAAGATAGTGAACTGCTTGTTGAGGCCATGCCTGATATTGTCAGTTGCTTGTTCCTTCTCCACCAGCTCCTGTAATGCCGTTGCTAACGCTTCACTAGCCTTTTCCTGTGTAAATGCGTCGTATTCCTTCAGAACTTTAAGCTGGATGTCCACAGCAGTACTCGATTCCAAGGCCTCGTTGACAAGGGGCTACATAGAGTCTTCCAGCAGTGTTGCTTTTGTTCTGTACGACTCAATATCCTGCTGGAGTTCCTTGCTTTGTTTTACCTTGAGCATTTTCTACATAGGAGGGAGGGTCTTAATTTCCACTTTTACTGCGTCCAACTCTTCCTGTTGCTGCTTGATGGTTTCCTGCAGCTTTTGTACTTCATGGTTTTCCTGCAGTGTTGTCCAAGCATCGACGCTTTCTTCTAGCAGTTTTGCTGCGCTGCCCACGATATCTGAGATTTTTGCTGTTGAGGCCTGAATGTCTGCGCGACGCTGCTCTCTGACCTCTGGTGGGATTTCTGGGATTATGCAAAGTTGAAGCTCCACAATTTGAGCCTCATGCTCTGCTTTAAGCTTCGCTATTTCACTGCGAGACTACTGTGCATAGTCTTTTAGTTTGGCGATTCTTTGCTCCGGTTCTTCCTCATTCTGGATGTCGAAGTCAGGAGGACTTCGACACGCCTCCTCCAATACTCGCGCCAATGTGACCTGCTTACGTTCTGCGTCGCTCTTTCTCTACTCCGCTTCCTCCAATTGTGCTGCGAGGCTATCATTCTGCTTCCTGGCATTTTCCAACTGTATTTGTGAGTAGCGGTCTCGTGCTTGGATTTCCTTTGCGATAGCTGACTGACAGAGATGTAATTCCATCATGGACATCTTAGTGTAATCTATTCCAACTATCATGCTCATCTCTGCGCGAGATGCTGCATCAGTTATGATGAGGGCGGCACTTGACACTTGTCCCCGGTGTTCTCTAACCGGCCATTGTCTTGTGTCTGGCTGCATAGGTACTGGGGCACTACTTGTCGCAGCGCCAATCGCTGATTTTTATGCTAGCTCCTTCAGCTCCGAGATTCGCTTTGCTACGCCGATGATGGCATCAAGATGCGTGACTGCAAACTCTGACCATTTCTTGGTGAGAACTTCTGTGGATTTTGACAGAGCCTGATTAAGCTCCTCACTTGTCAAGATGGGGTCTTCGTCGATATTCTTGTTCTTCGACGCTTTCGTTTTCTTTCGGGACTGAGGTTTGGTCACTTCTTCGGCCTCTGATGACTTGCGCTTATTTGGTCGATTAGGGTCTGAGATAGTTTTGACCAACTCCTCTTCTTCTCCCTCATCTTCGCCATCTCCACCCTGGTCGCTTTCACTCTGCTGCGACTCACTTTGCTCTTCGCTGTCCTATGGGGGGTCTTACTACTGTGTCTGACTAGGGCCAGCGCCCACATTGGTGACCAGAGGGATTGGAATGCTGGGCTTTGTTCCTGCGTCCTTCAGCCATTCAACTGGCCACTGCTGACTTACAGTGAGGATGTCTTCTTTGGTCACGGGTGTGTGCAAGAAGTTGAGGGTCTCTTTTGGCGCGTTAGATGCAATACAAAACTGAAAAAACAGACATCCATCAACTTGCATGGATATTTTGAGACACTTACACAATGAATCTTGCGATCAGTAAAAAACAAGAAATGTAGGAAATTGAATGACCTTTGCAAATATATATTTTTTTTCTATTGAAAATGGTGTTATCTATCTAGAGTTAGATAAATTTTAACGGGCACTTTTTATTTTTGTGACAAATTATAAGGTATATGTTTTTGTGGGTGCAGATTCTGAGTGTCTAAGTGATGGAATAAACTTATGAAAACCGGTATACATATAGAGAACATTAGGACTAGTGCACGACTATTTTTCCAATAATAAAAATAATATTTTTAATTTTTTTTTTAATTATCTAAGAGATCAAACCTCGAAAACGGTACATCATTTGTGGGTGCAGCGTTTGAATGTCTTAATGCAATTATTTGGAAATGGGTTTTTTATAACATGTAGAGATTGGTGTTCTTTAGTGCACCATACAATTTTTTTTTAAATGGTTGAGAAACGAAAGAGATATGGACGAAACACTACCAGTGTGTTTTTTGAGTTGAGGAGTGATGACAAAAGATAAATAAGAAAAAAATAGAAAAAATTATGTATTCTTGTTAAAATTTACATATTTAGAATCTGCAAAAAAAACCATATTTGTTTCTAAAATCTCATAAAAAATTGAGGTGTGCAGCATAATCAGACAAACCACTAAACATGAGCATATTGAAAATTTGGATATAATGTTGAATTAGCCATGGTTGATCATACTCCAAGGCATAGGCATGTTGAATTCGAAGCAAAGTACAAAGCAGACACATAGGCATAAGAATTCCATGAAATCATGGGTGGAGGCTCGGCCTTATCATTTGCAGGGAATAAATTTTTGAATTTAAACAATACGCGAGCGCGATTTAACTAGCCGAAACGCGTGCACGGTATATAGAACCATATCGCGTGCGCGTTATGTGGAGACAAATTGCGTGCGCGTTTTGTAAAACCAAAAATAACATTCATCATCATCTTCATCTTCATCATCTTCAACTTCATCATCATCATCATCATTAACATGATCATCATCTTCAACTTCATGAACATCATGATCACCATCGTCGTTATCATCATCATCACCTTCCTCATCATCTTCATCATCATCACCATTGTCATCATCATCATCATCATCACCTTCCTCATCACCTTCATCATCATCACCATTATCATCATCATCATCATCATCACCTTCCTCATCATCTTCATCATCATCACCATTTTCATCATCATCATCATCATCAACATGATCATCATCTTCATTATCTTCATATTCATCTTCATCATCATCATCATCATCACCTTCCTCATCATCATCATCATCACCATTGCCATCGTCATTATCATCATCCTCATCCTCATTATCATTATCATCATCCTCATCCTCATCGTCATCATCACCTTCATCATCACCATCATCATCATCATCATCATCAACATGATCATCATCATCACCATCAACATCATGAACATCATCATCACCATTGTCGTCATCATCATCATGAACATCATCGTCATCACTATCGTTGTCATCATCATCATCATCATCCTCCTCATCATCAACATCATCATCATCATCAACATCGCCATGATCATCATTATCATCTTCATCATGTTCATCTTCACCATCATCACCTTCATCATCACCATCGTCATAATCATCATCATCACCATTGCCATCATTGCCATCATCATCATCATCATCATCATCAACATTATCGCCATCGTCGTCATTATCATCATCATCATCATCATCATCATCATCATCATCATCACCTTCATCATCCTTATCATAATCATCACCATCATCATCATCAACATCATCCTCATCATCCTCATCATCATCATCATCATCACCATCATCTTCATAATCATCACCATCATCACCTTCATCACCACCATTGTCATCGTCATCATCATCACCATTGCCATCATTGCCATCATCATCATCATCATCATCATCATCATCACCATCAACATCATGAACATCCTCATCCTCATTCTCATTATCATCACCATCATCATCATGAACATCATCATCATCATCACCATCAACATCATCAACATCATCATCATTCATCATCATCATCCTCATAATCATCATCACCATCAACATCATCAACATCATCATCATTCATCATCATCATCCTCATAATCATCATCACCATCAACATAATGAACATCATCATCAACATCCTCATCATCATCACCTTCATCATCATCATCATCATCATCCTCATCATCATCATCTCCAACAACATCATGAACACCATCATCATCATCCTCATCCTCGTCCTCATCCTCACCATCACCATCAACATCATCTTCATCATTATCATCTTCATCACCTTCATCATCACCATCGTCATCATCATCATCATCATCACCTTCATCATCATCATCATCATCATCACCATTGCCATCATTGCATCATCATCATCCTCATCCTCATCATCATCATCACCTTCATCATCATCATCATCATCATCATCATCACCATCATCACCTTCATCATCACCATCGTCATCATCATCATCATCACCATTGCCATCATTGCCATCATCATCA
>LPNX010277142.1:0-23815 GCA_001517045.1 Pseudotsuga menziesii
AAGAAACCTTGGGTTATATTAAGGGGTTGGAAATGAATAAGGGTAAGAAGGATGGCATGATACAAGGACTAAGAGATAAGAACCCTAGGTACATGGTTGTGGATATAAAACCTCATTGATTGATTAGTTAGCTAGGACAATGTTGTTGTACACAATTGATATTATATGGATATGAGGTTCTATTGGTTTTCATTGTCAAGTATGTTAATGTCTATTTGATCTTTGATTTGTTAGTTATGAGTGTAAAGGAATTTATGAGATGAATTGGAGTTATCATGGGTGTGAATAAGGAGGGATGTATGTATTGTGTTAGGGTTTGATAAGTAAAGAACATTGGGATCTATTGGAGGGGAGGGTTCCATTTTAAATTGAATTTTGCGCCCTGGGTCAACTAAAAAGCCAACCCTAAGTCAGCTTGACATTGCCGTCGCTATAGCGACGACACTCCGTAGATACAGCGACGTTGAAGGAGGAAGGCGTCGATATAGTGACGGAGAAGGAGGAAGGCATCGATATAGCGATGAGTAAGCATCGATACAGCGACGGAAAGCTCATTTTGCTTCCAATTTTACACCAAAATTTATGAAACGTGGAAAACCTCCGTGGAAAAACCCGCGCTTTTGTATTAGTGGTTGTGTCCAGAGGTGTTCTCGAGCATAGTATGGGGGAGTATGGGGAGATGTTGTCACAGTTGTAGGTGACGCTGTAATAAAATAGTAATAAATTTTATACCCAACATGTTGATCTACCCAAAATTAAAATTAAATTGATCCCTCTAGACACCTGATAGAGCTTAGATTTGGATCTAGGATGGTCATAATGATCCCAAAAAATTGCAGACATGGGAGCTGAACTATAAACTAATCATAATTATCCTCAACAAAATTGCAGTTTTTGAACTTCAGTGTATACACATGAACAAAAATGGAGAGAACACTTTTTTTTAGAACTTATAGCAAGCCTAACACCCCCAAGGCCAAATATTGCTACTGTTGAACCCTTCTTGGGTTTGGATACGTTCAAAGTTGCACCCATCCCTGATTCTATAACAAAATTAGTTTTCAATAAGAAATGCAATCAAGGAAATGATCATGGATGGTTTTATTAACAATCCAACAAACCACACTTTAAGAATTGAATTACCCACTTTGTAAAACATTATATAGTTTAAATCAGTATCAAAAAGTACAGGAAGTGATTTACCTGTTGAGACACCACAACTCAGAATACAGACTTTATTAAGAGGAGCCTCTGGATTAATTTTGGCAACACAACCGATATGCACAATAGTGTACTCGCTGAAAGTCGATGTACCAAGGAAATGGTAAATTGGTGTTCCATTGATTGAAAACCTTGACTTTCCATCATTGATCATAACCCCTCTTTCAGTATTAATCCTTAGTAGATCACACATGTTTCTCTCCTCTAACTTGCAGTGTCTGCATTCTCCACATTCTCCAATAAATACAGGAAGCACACTATCACCCTCCTTGAGGTCAGTCACCCATTCTCCAACACTCTCAACAATTCTGTGTCAACCATGTTATAATTATAATTATAATTAGTAAGCAACAAATCACCAGAAAATTCATTTGATTTTTCCCTCTTGAAATTCTACATCTCTGCTACTATGACTAATAAAATTTTCTCAAATTTTTTTTAATACAAGTTTCATGGCAAGAACAGAGTGTATACCCAGCTACTTCATGTCCAAAAATGCGGGGAAAGAGAGGAGTTTGGCCTTGGAATGAAAGCAATGTTAGATGTTTCATATTAAGAAAATTTCAGAATACAGGCAAGAAGAATCAGTTTGAGAATACAGGCAAGAAGAATCAAAATTTTTTTGAACAGTCAGTGATGGATTTGAGAGAAAACATTAAAGAGCTACCAATTTTGTCAAATTTCTCTGAGCAACATGCTTCATTGTTTGTGATCAATTCCTCCTCAGTCATGGATTGCACGGCTGTAGAAAACAAGTATGTTGAGTATGTTCCCATGATTGGGTCCTGTTCCTATCCTTATAACCTAGCACCAAACAAATATTCAATACCACAAGTAAATGCTAGAAACAAGAATAACGGAAATGAAGGTTTGGGTTTTCAAACTGAAGGATCAAAAAAGTCTGAGGATGAAATGTTGTTGAACTCTCTATGGGCATAGGAGACAGAAAGGATGAGCACTGGCAACTTTTTGGAGTCCCGTGATAGAAGAGAAGGGAAAAGAGGCAAGCATCAAAGCACGGTGATAATTCCCCCTAAAAGGAGATATTTTGATCCTTTTGTTCAATCTCAGCATGAAGCAAGCATTTCTTTTGGTCAAGTAGACACTCAAATGTCAGATTCTGTATGGGACGAAGGTGATGGTGGTAGCCAGGAGAAGCAGCTGGATAGGGTTTCACAAGAAGATATTCTTTGTCCAGAAATGCAAGGATTGTCAGAGTTATGCTCGTTTAAAAGAGATGAGAACAATAAAAAATCCCTTTATTTTTTGCTCCAACAATCTGTAAATTTATAGCAAAGAAATATTAATTTTAGATTGATTTTTAGATCCTTAAACCCTCATTTTCAATTATTTATTTTATCTAATTTTCTGTATAACAGATCTATAATTTTCAGAATATAAATTGAACTTTCAGATTTGTTTTAGCCTAAGAATATCTATGTTTAATCATTGTTTAAAAGTTGTGTAAATCTGTAATTTACTTGCTACAATTCAAATTAGAACCAGATTTACCCTAAGTCCATTTACCCCTTTCTCTCCTTAAATACACCTTGGACTTATATTGTTGTCAGGATTCCCCCCTTTGAGCTAGATAGGAGAGCTGACCTAAACTAAGAGATAATACTATCAAGGTGAAAGTGGGTAGTTTTTCTTAGTCACCCATGAGTTCTCACATGTATGCTTGGGACTTTCACATTGACTGAGAATGTAGGAGGTAAAAAGTTGGAAACATAACCAATTTAAAAAGTGGGAGAGAGTTATTGAGGTGATAGTGGGTAACCTCTCTGAGTTGTTCTTAGATCTTCACCTTGTGAGTTTGGACTATAAAACCATAGGTGAGGGTTTTAAAAGTAACAAGTACAAAATTGGATGATATCCTCATCATCGGTGCTAATAGGGAAGAAATATAATCTGAATAGCTATTTTATAAACAACCACAACCACAAACATTATTTTAAAAGGATCCTGGGTGCATTCTCATTGTTATTAGATGACTAATTCATATAGATAATATCTAATTGAAATTTATTTGTCATTCCCTAGAACACATGCATGGCCTCTTAATGAAAAAAAGAAATTAAAAATAGATATTAATTGAGACACTACCCTGAAATTCTTCAGAAAATTCAATCTGCTTCTTTATGACTCACCTATATTTTATTTATGGCTTCTTGTGGGTGTTCAATTTGGAACCCAACCTGTGAAGTTAAAAACAAGAAATATATCCTTAGAATCTAAAAATAGAAAGTGATCAATCTGTTGATTAGTGTAGAGACCCTAAGGAGACACGATCACATAAAATTTATTGAAGAACATTTCAAATCAACCAGCTTGGCTATAATGTATAGACATGAGCCCAATCCTCATGATGAAATTTTCCAAGGAGATTTGACATAAAATGAAGTATTGAGTAATATGGAAAATGACAATCAAAGAATAATGTTGCATGCAATTTAAGAAGATAACATGAAAATAACAATGGAAGTCAGACAAGTATCATTTGGCAATGACATGGAGAAAATAAAGGCAAAAACAAAGGTTGATGCCACCAGAAGCGAAGATTTAGAGAAAAATGTTTTTGAAGCCAAAGATTAGTTGAAGCAACAACAAATGCAAGCTATAGAGGAGGAAAAAATAAGGGCAAAGGAGGAATCTAAGGAGGATTCAATTACAGAGCTCTGTTTACTCTTTTTTATATGATTCCTCAATGTCAAAACTAAATATCCATTTAGTTGATGCTATGACCCATTTTGCTCCAAACCAAGCCAGGATTACTACATATCAGCACTATGTACATCCATCAATTACAGTTACCTAGGATATGTATAAACAAAATTAGTCAAGCACATGCAAAAATATTATAAATGGACAAATAGAAGAAAACAATGTAGTTTAGACCTTCCTTAATCTCTATACTCATATTTATAATACGATCACACTTTGTCTCTTAAGAGACAAGTCACTAACGAAACAATGGACATACCTGAGAGAGAGAGAGAGAGATAGTTAGTTGTAGGGCAGAGTGAGACAAATATCGACCACAAGGTCACAGATCAATACTGTCAACCTCAAAACATATATAAAAAAACAAAAAAATCTATTTGCATTTGCAGTAGCTGTCAACCCAACAGCTCTCCACCCACAAAACTCAAAATCCCTAATCGAGGTTCTACACCCAGCTTGATGAGATTCAAACTAGATTCAGTTAATTTTTTTAGGCCTTTCTGGGCACAAACAACTGCACCTAACTGACTACACATTACACTCTAGTCTAAAGTGATCTACCTCATATAGATGCACATGACTACACATTACACTCTAGTCTGTACCTTTTTTTTGGACAATTACTAGTCCTAGAATACCGGTTATCAAGATTTTACCCCCACATGGTTTCAGCCTAGAATCTGACCACTGAAGGAAATTTTTTTGGACCAGACATTGGTGAGTTGACAAGCAGCTCAGATGATTGAGCAGAGGTTGATATGTGGAGTGTGTCAAAGGGCTCAAAGAGAGAGTCTTTACATTCAAAATTTTCAGACATTTTGAGAGATGAGTTTGAGAATACAAGTGAGAACAAACATGAGTTTGAGAATATAAGTAAGAAGAATCAGCAAGTTTCTAAACAGTCAGTGATGGATTTGAGAGAAAACACTAAATATCTGCCAATTTTGTCAAATTTCTCTGAGCAACATGGTTCATTGTTTGCGGTCAATTCCTCCTCGGTCAAATTTCTCTGAGAACAAGTATGTTGAGTATGTTCCCATGATTGGGGCATGTTCCTATACTTATAATCTAGCACCAAATAAATATTCAATACCAGAAGTAAATGCTGGAAACAAGAATAGAAAAACTGAAGGTTTGGGTTTTCAAACTGAAGGAGCAGAAAATCCTGAGGATGAAATGTTGTTGAACTCTCTGTGGGAAGAGGAGACAGAAAGGACGAGCATTGGCAACTTTTTGGAGTCCCGAGATAGAAGAGAAGGGAAAATAGGCAAGCATCAAAGCATAGTGATAATGCCCCCTGAAAGGAGAGATTTTGATCCTTTTGTTCAATCTCAGCATGAAGCAAGCATTGCTTTTGGTCAAGTAGACACTCAAATGTTAGATTCTGTATGGAACGAAGGTGATGGTGGTAGCCAGGAGAAGCAGCTGGAGAGGGTTTCATAGGAAGATATTATTTCTCCAAAAATGCAAGTACTGTCAGAGTTATAATCATTTAAAAGAGATGAGAACAATGTGCAAGAGGCTTCCCATTATGGTTTTATGATGTTGAATATAAAAATAACAGAAGATTGTACATCAAATGAGAAGGAAGAAAAAATGTCTATTAGCAACAAGAACTGGATGGAGGAAGGGAATAAACAAGGAGGAAATTTGTGTCCATTCACGAGGATTGAAAAGAGGTTGGACAATGCCACCTTGGATGTATCTTCTCATCAAGAGAGAAAAGATTTTAAACACACTCAGATTCAAGGGATGCCAGATTTTTTATTACATGAAAATAAGAAACAAAATGTGGAGGAACAATTCATTGGAGGATTGTGTTGTTGTGGAGGAATTAAGTGGAGTCTCAGGAAAAGGTGCCCAGGAGGCTATTGTAGGAGTAGCAATGAGAGGAACCCCAGAATATTTGTTAGATGAGAGTAATTAGACACATTCAGTTGTTTCACCTGAGCATACTATTCTGGCAGACATTGAGGAAATGCCATATTTGATACTTGATGTAAGCAAGGAATATCAGACAACAATGCATGCCGAAGTGCCTTCTCAATGGGATCATTTAGCAGCCAAAATGAAAGGAGTGCTAGACCAATTAGTAGATGGGGAGAAACATTGCACCTTTGTAGGCTTCCTTAATAATCTGGATGCAAGTGATAACACAGAAGATAAAATGTGTGATTTTTCAAGAAATAGGGATAGGTTAGTTGAGGGGGCAAGAGAGAATAACACTGTGAATGGATCTTCTCATGAAGTGATAGATATTTTGGGACATACAGAAAACCATTGGGTGTCAAGTTCTGCTGTGAAGCATGTCAAAGAGGAGTCCCTTGAGAGTGTTATCCTACTAGATGAAAGAAGTGAGTATGCTGGAGTAATTGCACATGAAGATATCGCATTTGTAAATATTCATAGGATGTTGGAGTTGGTGATTGATGCAAATGATGTAGAGATGCATGTGACACAGGTTGACTGCAAGAATCCAGTAACTGAGGTAGTTTGTTCAGTGTCAAAATTTATGTTGGATGAGAAAAAAGAAGTGAAAGGCAGTCACGATTTATGTGAGGCAGGGGATGAAGAAAAGGAGAAGATTACTAAGTATATAATAACTGGGGACTTTTTGAATGTGGAAGCACGAATTTGTAATATGGGTAGATCCTCTTAAGAAAATGATGTTGTTTTTGGATGTTCAAAAATTCAGGGGACATTAAAGTCATTACTTGGTGGGACTGACATGGATAATGTGGGGAAGCATAGCACAGAGGCATTACAGGAAATTTCTGCTTTGGTGGAAAAGCAAGGCGTTTTGGATTTCTCACCCTGTAAAAGCATTGTGAAAAATGCCATGTCAACGGAAAAACAAATAGTTTTGGATTTGTCACTAGATGAAACCATTGTGAGATATTTAAGAAGTTGAATTGCCTAGAAAACTCAGAAACCAACCCATAAAACCTCATGAAAAATTAAGTGAACACCTTATGGGAAAGAATGTGCATGATTCCTCAATGTCAAAACTAAATATCCATTCAGTTAATGCTATGACCCATTTAGGGCAGAGTGAGACAAATATAGTCCACAAGGTCATGGATCAATACTGTCAACCTCAAAAAATATATAAAAAACAAAAAAATATATTTGCATTTGCAGTAGCTATCAACCCAACTCTCAAACCAACAACTCTCCACCCACAAAACTCAAAATCTCAAAGAAAGACAAAAAAAGCATCACCACAGGGAGAACAGAATAAACCCAGACAACTTATCCAGGAGGCCTCTTGGGTGGAACAGACACACCCTAGGGGAATCAAAACAAGAATATATCCCTAGCTAATACAAGAGGATAGGATAAAGAGTCCCATACTCGAAAAGGGAAAAACATGAGTATGCCACAAATACTAAAAAGAAACTCATAAAAGAGCTATATCAATCCTTCTTCAATAATTTCTCCTTCCCAGAGTTTTGAGAAGGAGAGAAGACCAACCTTCATATCAAGTGCTTCCTTGGATAAGTGGTATGCACTCATATTGTGCTCCCTGTAGACATGCCTAAATCCAAGCGATAAGAAATCTTGTTTGATAGATAAGACCCACACACAATACCCACAAGACTGATGTGTACAATCAAGGTGGGGAAACAACCATTTTACCCACAAGAAGAAGGGTAAAATTTTTATCTTCTCTCTCAAGGTATAGTCCATATGTGTTCTGTACAATAATTCTAAGTTTTCTCATCATCGTATAAGGAAGTTCATTTCTTTCAACTTAACACTCCCAGAGGTCCCTATGTTAAAGTTGAAGCATCCAAGGACAATCAATAACAATAGTAGTAATAAATTAACAAACAAGCTAAAATAGCATACATAAAGGAAAAAACAACATGGTAACATATATAACATAATTTTCATTTCTTTCAACTTAACACTCCCAAAGGTCTCTGTGTTAAATTTGAAGCATCCAAGGACAATCAATAACAACAGTAGTAATAAATTAATGAACAAGTTAAACTAGCATACGTAAAGGAGAAAAGAACACGGTAACATATATAGCATAATTTTCATTTCTTTCAACTTAACACTCCCAAAGGTCCCCGTGTTAATGTTGAAGCATCCAAGGATAGTAAATAACAGCAATAGTAATACCAAAAGCACATAGGTACAGCTATGACAATGCAAGATAAAGTAAAAACATAATTTTCATTTTTTTCAACTTAACACTCCCAAAGGTCCCTGTGTGAATGTTGAAGCATCTAAGGATAGTAAATAACAGCAATAGTAATACCATAAACACATAGGTACAGCTATGACAATGCAAGATAAAGTAAAAACATAATTTTCATTTCTTTCAACTTAACACTCCCAAAGGTCCCTGTGGTAATGTTGAAGCATCCAAGGACAATAAATAACAACAATAGTAATACCAGAAACACATAGGTACAGCTGTGACAATGCAAGATAAAGTAAAAACATAATTTTCATTTCAACTTAACACTCCCAAAGGTCCCTGTGTTAATGTTGAAGCATCCAAGGACAATAAATAACAGCAATAGTAATACCAGAAACACATAGGTATAGCTGTGACAATGCAAGATAAAGTAAAAACATAATTTTCATTTCTTTCAACTTAACACTCCCAAAGGTCCCTGTGTTAATGTTGAAACATCCAAGGACAGTAAATAACATCAATAGTAATACCAGAAACACATAGGTATAGTTGTGACAATGCAAGATAAAGTAAAAACATAATTTTTCATTTCTTTCAACTTAACACTCCCAAAGGTCCATGTGTTAAATTTGAAGCATGCAAGGACAATAAATTAACGAACAAGTTAAACTAGCATAAAAAATCATCTAGTTTGATGACTTTTCCAAATACTTCTTTGGCCACCGAACGAAACTCCTTTCCTTCTCCTTCAAACGGAGACATCCATATATTTTATATTCATATGGAAGTGGGATGTTACTTATGACATTGATGACATTGACATTTGCATCTTCAAGACCAAGTGCCACTCCATGGATCACAGAAAGTGAATGAATTCGTCCAATGCCAGCAATAGCACCATCATATGGATCCAATATTTTAACAGTTTCACCTTCCTGGAGTACTTCATGCCCCCCTGGAATTATTGAGCACTGTAAAAAACAAAACAGTATACCAATTAAACCATATTCTAAGATATAGGGCTTCATGCCTTCTAGTATACCAATTGATTTAGTACATACCTTTGCATGTTCATGGCCATCTTTTGGGTCTTTCAATAGTGTTGCCCACCCATAATTACGGTTTTTTCCTATGATTGACAAACATTTACATTAAAAAAATAGGCTTCATGAGTGAAGTGAAATGGATAAATAACATCCATAGATTAAAATATCAACTGAATAAATGGTTGGAAGGGAATGATAATTAGCTTACCTCATTTGAATCAATAGTCTTTCCCTTATTTAAATTGAATGAAGCAACAAGAGGTTCAATGGAGGAGGCTATGGTTGACATCTTCTCTAACAACCCAATTATACAATGACTCATTGCACTATTATAATCCTCACTAATGTTTTCAAAAATAGATGGGCCTCTTTTTTGGCTTCTCTCAACTTCAACAGATGGCAAGGACCTCTTTTTTTTAGAATTTTCTAAGTCTGCCATATATTGAGTCATTTCACTCAAATTGGGTTCCCTATTAGTTCCTTCAACCTGCAAATCATTGTCAACACACAATGTATTGGAAATATAGACAAATCAAAAAGGTAGAACACAATGTACACTATTCAGCAAAAACACCATATACTTACACATGTGTGTTGTTTGGCTCTCAACCCTCCCTGACTCAAAAAATATCGATCCTTCACAAGATTTCTTCCTTTCTTCCCTCTTGCACTCTTTTCCAGAAAGTCTTCATCACGCATACTTTCCTTCAAATCTTCCCACTGTTTGGGAGTCAAGCTGCTCTCCCTATATTTTCCATCCAAGATTAATTTAATTCTGCATTTATGCCTAAAATTATTCATCAAAAATATCATTATATACTTGTAATATTTAACATAAATCCTACCACCAACTGTCTCAAAAACATTTTCCATTTGTTGGATCACTAGATCAACATTTCTTAGATCTTGATCTGTAAAGGTGGATTTGGTAACATCCAAATAAGACCTTATTCTCATTCCCAACTCTAAGGACCACCTTGAAGCATTTGGTCCAGTAGGCTTACCATCTATTACCTCAACCACGTAAGCCTTCTTCCCCTCTGATTTTCTTTCTTTTGCTTCCCTTTGTGTGCTCCTATACAATCCTTGAATAATTCTGCGTCTTTTGATGAAAGGTGATTGATCTTTAGAACTAGTTTTGGGCGTTGAAAAACCACTCATATTTGTGGATATAGCAGTTTCATTTCCTAGCACATCCATTTGAGGAGATGTAATTGGTTTTTTTTCTAAGGAAGAATTCTTAATTGGTTCCTCATAATTGGAGACAACAACTGTGGAAATAGGTATCTCACGAATCCCCTCAACAATTCTATCACTAGTTAGATCAAGAATCTCCTCAACAGGTGTGGCACTTGCTAGGTCACCAATCCCCTCAGATGAGCCTTCAAAGATTTGCTTTAATTTTTGAAAAAAGATCTCGCAAGCCTGATTCTCCGGAAGATGCCATTTTTCATACAAATCTTGGACATTATCATTTGATATATGTGGAAGTTGATCATTATTATCATTAACTTCATCTTCATGTATTGGTCTACCAAGGCGTTTGCTTCTACGAGCTGGCAGTGATTTTTATTTGCTTACATTTTTTTATGATGATCATTTTTGGTAGAATCCAACATTCCCCTATAAGGAAAAAAAATTACCAAATAGAATCAAAAGCATATATGGCCTACATCATGAAATAGATTATATAAAACTTTCATCAAATATGCATAGAAGTGAAAAGGTACAAGGAGTAACTACTTAATTATTTCCAAAACCAAGGGATGACAAATACTCTTCATTTCTTGTGATGTGGTCTTTACGAGCATGCTCATATTCTGTCACATTTTCATCTTTGTTGGGGTCACTTTTACGTTTCAACCCCTTATTCTTCATAGCCTATATGTCCAAAATTTCTATTAAAAAATCATTAGTGCATGTGCAAACAATGACTATAAAATATCTAAATTCAAATGCTCATGACAACAACAAACACTAACTGGAGCCCATTGGAATCACAGTACTGAAAATAAGTAAAACATGACAATAATAAACCATGTTTATTGTCTATGTAGAGATGAACAAAAACAAAAATGAAAATCATGCATATCAAATATCAGTAAGGATAAATTCCATACAAAGTTTAGTAAAACCATTAGCACATATGCAAACAACGACTATAAAATATCTAAATTCAAATGCTTATGACAGCAACAAACACTAATTGGAGCCCATTGGAATCACAGTACTGAAAAGAAGTAGAACATGACAATAATAACCCATGTATATCGTGTATGTAGAGATTAACAGAAACAAAAATGAAAAGTTTGCATATCAAATATCATTAAGGATACATTCCATACAAAGTTTAGTAAAACCATTAGTGCATGTGCAAAGGACTATAAAATATCTAAATTCAAATGCTCATGACAGCAGCAAACACTAACTGGAGCCCATTGGAATCACAGCACTAAAAAGAAGTAGAACATGGCAATAATAACCCACATATATCGTGTATGTAGAGATGAACAGAAACAAAAATGAAAATGTTGCATCTCAAATATCATTAATGATAAATTCCATACAAAATTTAGTAAAACCCTTTGGCTACCTAATCCCAATGGCCAAAACAATAAAATCCATTTACATAGGGAAATTTTATTCCATAAATTCATGGAACAAATCATCATCATTATCATTTGCATTGCCATCAAGATCACAATCCTGATCACTTATGTCAGCATTTGCTTCATCTTCATCACTGTCCTCATACAATACATTTTCCTGACCATGCATTACATTCTCTATCTCAAGCTCTTCATTGGGAAGAAAAGTTTCCTCTTCAAATACTCTATCGACATCTTCAGCTTCTTCTTCCAATGTTTCTTGTAAACTATTACACTGCCCATCGATGATTGTATCAACACATTGCATAAATTTTCTTTTCAAACAAGGCTCCATTTGAATGACATATGACCATCATGGGCTTGCTATATCGTCAAGTAGAAATTCTTGGTTAATTTGAAGAAGAGAAACATACTGCTCATCGGTCTTTGATAAGATTTGATGTGTATTTGCACATAAATATCCATACTCATCATGTTGTATTGCAGATGGTTTGATCCATTTACAATTTAATAATATAGGACTAGTTTCACCATAATCAACTTTAATAATTTCTTGTATGAATCCAACATAGAAATTCTTACCAGTGTCGTGATGAAATTCAGCACTAACAACACAAACACAATTTACCTTTCTTGTGTCATTTTCTTCCACTCTTAAACGACTACCATAGGCCCACATCCCACTGAAATGATAAGCATATATATGTGGAGGTCATGAAAGATCCATTTCCTCAATCGTTAGATCTTGACCTTGTTGTTGTGCATAATTTATTGCATCATAAATCCAATAATCAAATTTTGGAAAATTCAGACCACCTCCAATATTAGATTCTTGAAGTCTACGCTTTCAATATGGTTGCGTCCCTGTTTGAATCTCTTCTTTGTATTTTATGCATAGAATATGAACAAACATGATAGAAAGAATGAATATAATTTTTCTATTAGATGAAATTAAATAGAAAATTTATCATGTAAATTTTTTTTTACCTGTGCCACTTATCAAATGTGGATGTGTTTTGAAGAACATAGGCATGTATCGAAGTTCTTTCTTCATTTGATAGCTTGAAGCAATGTCCATTTCCTTCTAATACTTCACCTGTAACTCTCTTATCTTCATCATCATCCCATACACGTCGATTGACACTGCTAAAATCCTTCATATACTCTGTGTAAAAACCTATGGCCTCTTGCATTAAATATCCCTCACACATGCTACCTTTTGGTTTTTCCTTATTACGAACAAACTTTTTCAGAAGCTTCATATATCATTGTATAAGATACATCCATCTCGTTCTTATTGAGACACAATGCTCTAGTTCATTTTCTAGATGTATAAGAAGATGCATAGAAATATTGAATATTGTTGGTGGAAATTCTTGTTCCAATAAGCAAAGGACTTCAACAACCTCTTCCCTCAAATTATCAAAGTTTGAAGGATCTAGCACATGCAAAATCATTCTCTTCAATATTAGGCCCAACCTTATAATTCCCAATCTTGGCCCCTTTTCCAAACTTGATATGACCACAATAGGTAAAATATCCTCGATTATGACATGATAGCCATGGGTCTTGAGGCCTCTTAAGCTATTATTTTCAATTTGGCTTCTAATATTATTACTTACATATCTAGTAGGAAAGCGAGTCTGAGACATCAACTTTAAGAACTGTGCACGTTGTTCCTTTGTCCACACATAAGGAGCAATAGGATTTCTATATTTTCCATCACCACATTTTTCAACCCAAAGATTTCGACGAATCTTAAGTTGTTCAAGGTCTAGGCATGATGACATTGTATCATATGCACCAAAAAGAGTTTCTATAATAGAAAAAGCTATGTTTTTCTCAGTATGCATAAAGTCAACAGTATTCCTAATGGATATATGCTTAAAGTATGGCAACTTATAGAATATGCACAATCTTTTTACACCACTATCATTAAGTGGATCATTTTTAGTACCACAAATTCTACCATCCTTAATAAACTGCATTCTTTTTTCTCCATTCTCAATAATGTAATCACTTGTTATTGCTAATGGTGCTTCATGATTCTCTTCTTGACCATTGAAATGTGACTTTTGTCGATGATATGGATGCTCCATTTTAAGGTAGGCATGACGTCCACAATAAATGCACTTACGCAAACTACTTGAGTGTCTCACAAAAGCCTTAAACATGCAAGCTGGACATCCATGGTATCCATGAACATTTAGACTAGTCAATGTGCCATATGCAGGAAGATCATGTATCGTAAACAATAAAGAAGCTCTTAAAGTGAACTGGATAGAATGGCCATCCCGTAAAATTTGAATTGCTTCAATTCCTTTCCACAATTCTGCTAGCTCATCAAATAATGGCTCTAAATACACATCAATTGTATCTGAAGTCACACTTTTCTTTCCTGGTATAATCAATGACAACATCAAGAAGAGTGGTTTGGTTGCTAACCATGGAGGCAAGTTATAATTTATTAAAAACACCGCCAAGTTGACCATTTAGTACTTTGATCTGAGAATGGGTTCACGCCATCTATAGCTAAACCAAGCCTCATATTGCGAGGATATTGGGAAAAATCGGGCCATCTGTTGTCAAATTCCATCCACATCGTAGAATCTGCCACAAATCGTTGTTTTCCATCAATGCTCTTATTTTGGGCATGCCATTGCATCAACTCAGCAATGTCTCGACATCTATACATTTGAAGCAACCGCGGGATTAGTGGAAAGTGTCGAAGAACCTTTCTAGGAGATGAATTTGATTTCAACCCTGGTTTATACCTCCCTTCTTTACATTTAGGACATTCCGTCTCACTTGCAATATTTTTGCGAAATAATACGCAACCATTCACACATGTGTGGATGTTTTCATACCCTAATCCTAGCTTACTTATTTGTGTTTTACATTCTCTCTGTTTTGTTGGAAATGTGGATTTAGGTGGCAACAACTCATGTAAAAATGCCAATAACTCATCAACACTCTCATTTGTCCAACCATGCACTGTTTGCAAGTTAAGGAGTACAAGAATTGTTGTTAAATGACTGAACTTGCAAGTATCATACATAGGTTTTGAAGCATCCTCCATCAACTTCTACCAATCATCCTTGAATCCCTCATTCAACATTCTATCAACTTCGATCCCTTCATCTAAGGTTCCGAAGTCTCCATCTGTGTTTTTTTCCTCGTCGTTTATGTTTGGCACCTCTACATCTCTCATGCTATGCAAATGTAAACTATCTGGATAATAATTTTGAGGGAAAGGGCTAATCCCGGTATGACCAAATTTTAGCATATGTTCATAAATCACTTGTCTTTTTCTCATATTCCCACAACAACAATCATTACATTGACATGCATATTTAAGCAATCTCTTTGCATCGGCTCTTCTCTCGTCGTATGCATGGTAGTCAGCAACTGTCAAAATTGGTTGTTGACTCATCTTCAATTTCCTGCATTCAATTATAAAACCGATATGTTAACTATAACTTTCCACTATTTTCATCTATCTTTTCTTTAATTGATATGCATAAAAACCAATACATAGAGAAAAAACACAAAGGATCAACATTAATCATAAATCATTTTCAAATTCTGATGCAGCAATAGGTCAGGAGCAGCCTTGAAGAAGACATTTAGCAAGAGAGTGGCGAATTTGTGAGCAGATTGAGGTTTGAGTTTGGAGCTAACATTGGACTGTGTATGGGGCAGTCTTGAAGTATGTGATAGTGAGCTAGAAAATTTCCTCAAATTTAGTAGTTATAGTGACTAGAATTTTCCATATAAAATTTCCTCAAATTTTGTTGCATGGGACATGTTGTCAATCTGTAGCACTACTAGCATAAGTATCACTACTAGTTCTACTAATAGGTAGCACTAATAAGTAGCACTGTTGTCAATCTATAGCACTACTAGTTCTAAGAATATCTAGCATAAGTAGCACTACTAGTTCTACTAATTATCATAAACCATCATAAACCATCATCACCTTGAAGCCATTTTTTTGACAATTCTTCAAGCTGGAGTTGTTGGAAGTTGTTGAGATAAGATGTGCCTCAAACTTCCTCCTGTTGCATCGCTTTGTATAGGAATAAAGCCATGTAGGAAGAAATTGAAAAAATTGAAAGAAGTGGTATTTGGGAATTAGTCTCACACCCAAAGGACAAGAATTTCATAGGAACTAAATGGATTTTAAAGCCCGTACTACAAAAATTTATGGTAAAATTTTTGTTCTAGATGGTTAAAAAAAAATAGTGTACTTTTTACTAGCACAAAATATTTTATTTTAGATAAACTCTAGTTCATTGGGTTTTTATGCATAGGTGCTATCATCTTAATTCGAAAAGTTTTGTTTATAACAAGGGTCTTAAATTCCTATGCCAACTTGCAGGATTATTTTCTCTGAGGGAGTGTTTTCATTTTGTCACTGGAACTAAAAAGACTGCCCCAAAACTAAAGTATAATAGTTGATAATTATTCATTCATACTTCAATCCCATCTCTAATAGTGCCAGAGACCCATGTAATTAACTTTGCACAAGATGTACATAAAATATATATTTGAATTTAATAATTAATGGATATTACAAAATGAGGTCATATCAACGGAATAGATACAATGTCAATACTTGGCAAGTCAGGTACCTATTATTAGGAGGCAAGTTAATACTAGAGGTTGTGTGGGGTAATAAAAAATATTTATTCAATTGTCAAACAACCACTGCTATGTGAAAATTAATACAAGTTGTGCCCTTCTGAGAGAGGTACCCCAGTGAAATCAACTATCAAAATAAAAGGACTGCCCCTAACTACTCACCGTTGCGGTTTTTCTTTATGTTAGCATTCAAAATTAATTGAATGAAATCACCTATCAAAATTAAAGGTCTGTCTTGTACTACTCACTGCCGCACTGTTTCTTTTTGTTTTTTAAACAAAAACTAAGAGTATTTGTATTAAACGGCTGAATCAACAGGCTATTACAGAGGTCAAGCGATTTTTCAAAAACCAATTTTTTTTGGTAGAGCCCAGAGAGCCTTTGGCTCTCTTTTTCTCAGTATAACTATTACTTTCTTTTCATCTTTGAAAATTACTATTGCACTGTAGATGCTTACAAACTGTCCTTTGAGAAAGACACAAAAAAACATAACAGTATAGACATTAAGGATGACTACAACTAAACAATTATATCGTTTCCTTCCATATCCTCCATAGACTGGCTGCATGGCAGATTCTCATCCATAGGCTTGGATTCCTTCAGGGTGATTCTTGGCATTGCCTTCTTTGGTTTGTTTTGACATTCTTGTCTAGGTCCTTCCTTACTTCATCCTGTATACACATTTGCTCCCTCATGTTGCCATCCAGATTCCAGATTGGAGGTGTTGTGGAGGACATTTCTTAATTAGTCATATTGGAGGCATCCTCTTCCTGTAGAAACAACATTATATTCATTTAATTTCTAATGCAGGTCAGGGTACTAAAAACTGATCTGAGCTTCTTGCACCTCGAGCTCTGTTTAGACTAGCCCATCATCTGAAAATTACATATCTTCAGGTATTCAGGGATTCTTTAGTCATCAAGTGGATGACCAATGATCAAAACCTCAATGGCATCTCTCACCTGACACTTGTATAACATGTCAAAGCTATATCTCTGTAGTTCGCAAAAATATCTTACCTACACATATGTAGTGAAATTGACCACAACTGCAGACAAACTCTCCTATGAGGGGCTAGATATGGAGCCTGGAATACTTCACATTCAATAAGTTGTGGAGCATGCCAAAGGGATGATAATATGTCATATTGGAGGCATCCTCTTCCTGTAGAAAAAACACTATTTTCATTTAATTGATAATACAGGTCAGCGTACTAAAAATTG
Organism: Pseudotsuga menziesii; assembly: GCA_001517045.1. Classification (NCBI taxonomy): domain Eukaryota; kingdom Viridiplantae; phylum Streptophyta; class Pinopsida; order Pinales; family Pinaceae; genus Pseudotsuga; species Pseudotsuga menziesii. Next base: position 17,621 of record LPNX010277142.1, read on the forward strand.
AGCTGAGCTTCTTGCACCCCGAACTAAGTTTAGACTAGCCCATCATCTGAAAATTACAGATATTCAGGTATTCAAGGATTCTTTAGTCATCAAGTGGATGACCAATGATCAAAACATCAATGACATCTCTCACCTGACACTTTCAGAACATGTCAAAGCTATATCACCTGACACTTTGTTAATGGCACACTTGAAGAGGCAAAGATGTTTTGCGAAATTTTACATCTTTACTGCACAACATCAAGTATGAGATCGAACTGGAGAAATATTCTATTAGTTTTAGCTACATTAGTGAGGACATGTCTAAAAGGTTGATCCATCTATTCCAATTCAGATCTGTGGATCCTGCAGGAAGGTCTAAAATACATAGATTTATATTAAAACCAAATGGTTATGGCATAAAAGATTAGGGATGGTTGGAAAACAAAATAGAAATAAGAATTCACTTATGGTTTCATAGATGGTTGTCCAGGGGATGAAAGTTGATACTTGTCAAATCTGTTTTAGAAGTAATCCCAGTGTGTTGGTTCTTCCTAGCCCACATTCTTCAAGCTGGTTTGGAAAAAATTAGAAAGATTTGTTCTGATTTTCTTTGGAGAGGAAAATCTGAGAATATTAGTTTCCATTAGCAAGATGGCAACTAATCTCAAAACCAAAGAATGAGGGTGGTTGGGATCAGAAGCAGTTATTCACTTTTGGTCACATGCATTGACAGCTAAAAAAATTTAGAACTTGATGTCCAAGGAGGGTCTATGGAAGAGAATTTAGGTTCAGAAGTACTTGGAACCTAAAATTCCTAGATTGGATCCACCACTCTGTCGAGATTCACAAACATGCTTCAAATAATTGGAAATCCTTGAGCACAAGCCTTTCCAATCATTGGAACTCACCTGCTTTGGCAGGTCTAGGATGGGTCACATGTGAAGGCAGGTTTGGATGCAATAATGGGATGGAACAACAATATATTCTCCCATAAGCAATAGTTCACTACATGTATCAACAAGGCATATATACAATTTAGGTCTGGAGGAAATGTATGTTGACATCTCGTCTAGTTTATCACTGAGCTAAAGCATGGTCATATTAGATTGCATGAAGAGTCTGATAAACAATTATAGAATAAGCCCAATGACAGTCAATACTTTCTTAAGATAGGTTATTAGGTAATAGGTGATTATGGCCATAGAGGATCACACTGCGGTCTAATGGTATTCACTGATCTGGAAGATTTGAGACCCTAAAAAACCTAAGGTATTCATGTGGCTCAATCTTCTGCAAAAGGTTCCAACATGGGATTATTTGCAAGAGAAACAAAAATATCGTGCAAGTCTATACTATTCAGTGAAAAGTGGAGAGCAAAGATGTTACTCATCTATTTACTTCTTGTTGCTATTCTATTCAATGTTATAAGGATGTCTGCAACTCGATTGACACAATAATTCCCTAATCTAAGGCATTTCAAGTTGTTCACTATATCTCAATTTGGAGCATTTGGATGATGAGCAACTTTAGTCAATTTGAAGGAAGACTTCCTCCCCCTTTTCAAGTATCATCCCATATTATTGTTATTGCCCAGTTCTATTATTCACAAGGAAATCCATCTAAGCCACATATATTTGGGAAGTTGACTGTGGAAAAGACATTTACTTGGGCCTTTTTCGATGGAGCATGCCAAAGGGATGATAATATGTCATATTGGAGGCATCCTCTTCCTACAAAAACAACACTATATTCATTTAATTTCTAATGTAGGTCAAGGTACTAAAAACTGATATGAGATTCTTACACCCCGAGATCTATTTAGACTAGCCCATCATCTGAAAATTACAGATCTTCCAGTATTCGGGGATTCTTTAGTCATCAAGTGGATGACCAATGATCAAAACATCAATGACATCTCTCACCTGACACTTGTAGAACATGTCAAATCTATATCTCTGTAGTTCACAAAAATATCTTACCTACACATATGTAGGGAAATTGACCACAACTGCAGACAAACTCTCTGGTGAGGGGCTGGATAGGGAGCCTGGAATACTTCACATTCAAGAAGTTGTCGAGCATTCCAAAGGGATGATAATATGTCATATTGGAGGCATCCTCTTCCTACAGAAACAACACTATTTTCATTTAATTGCTAATGTAGGCCAGGGTACTAAAAACTGAGCTGAGCTTCTTGCACCCCAAGCTCTGTTTAGACTAGCCCATCATCTGAAAATTACAGATCTTCAGGTATTCAGGGATTCTTTAGTCATCAAGTGGATGACAAATGATCAAAACATCAATGAAATCTCTCACCTGACACTTTCAGAACATGTCAAAGCTATATCTCTGCAGTTCACAAAAATATTGGTACTTGGGAATTAGTCTCACGCCCAAAGGACAAGAATTTCACAGGAACTAAATGGATTTACATAAATAAAATGAATGAAGAAGGAGAAATAGTAAGGAATAAGTCTATACTTGTCTGCAAAGGATATGCATAGGTTGAAGGAGTTGACTTCAATGAAACTTTTTCTCCTATTTCTCGAATGGAGGCAATCAAAATGTTCTTTTCTTACTCATCCTTCAAAAATTTCAAGGTATATTATTAGATGGATGTGAAATCAACTTTATTGAAAAGAGATTTACATGAAGAAGTATGCACTAAAAAACCTGATGGTTTCAAGTTGCACGGAAAGGAGGACAATGTTTGGAGTCTAGAAAAGGATCTTTAGGGGTTAAAACAAGCCCCAAGGGCTTGGTATGAACTCTTAGATGAGTATCTCTTTCAACAAGGTTTCAAAAGATGCATTGCAAATAGAAATATCTATTTGAAAACAGAGAAGAGTGGAATTCTAGTTACCATTGTCTCTGTAGACGATATCATTTTTGGTTATAATAATGATAAGTTAAGTCATGAGTTTGCTAACTTAATGGCACTAGAATTCGAGATGTCTATATATGATGATGAAAAATTTCATCTACAGAAACCCTAGGGATAGAAGCAGAGGATGATATATATATGATGATGATGATGAAAAATTTCATCTACAGAAACCCTAGGGATAGAAGCAGAGGATGATATATATATATATATATGGTGATGAAAAATGTCATCTACAGAAAATCTAGGGATAGAAGCAGAGGATGTTCAACTAGTGGACTATTGCGAGGGTCCCTTGGTGTTTGAATATAGGGGGTCTAATTGCTCTAGGGAGGTCCATGTTCATGATCCAAGGGTTTATTCCCCTCTTCGTCAGAGGGTTATTTTAATATTTTGCACAAAACAAAATTTTGGATAACAGATACAAAGTGACTCCCCATGTTAGATCTGCATAGAAACCCTGAGAATTTTGGAGTAAGAGTCAGTCCAAAGGTAGATTTTTGCATTGAATCAATTCAAATGCTGAATCCTGATTGACACAGCCATGACCAACATTGAATATTGTAATGGGGAAATAACAATTCCATGACAAATGATGGTCTACTATTTGTAAATGGCACACTTGAACAATTTAAGTCTGGAGGAAATGTATGTTGACATCTGGTCTAGTTTATCACTGAGCTAAAGTAGGGTAATATTAGATTCCATGAAAAGTCTGATAAACAATTATAGAATAAGCCCAATGACAGTCAATACTCTCTTAAGCTGGGTTATTAGGTAATAGGTGATGATGGCCATAGAGGATCAAGCTGTGGTCTAATGGTATTCACTGATCTGGAAGATTTGAGCCCCTAAAAAACCTAAGGTATTCATGTGGCTCAATCTTCTGCAAAAGGTTCCAACATGGGATTATTTGCAAGAGAAACAAAAATATCGTGTAAGTCTATACTATTTGTGCAAAATGGAGAGCAAAGATGTTACTCATCTATTTACTTCGTGTTGCTATTCTGTTCAATGTTATAAGGATATCTGCAACTGGATTGACACAATAATGCCCCAATCTAAGGCATTTCAAGCTGTTCACTATATCTCAATTTGGAGCATTTGGCCGATGTGCAACTTTAGTCAATTTGAAGGAAGACTTCCTCCCCCTTTTCAGGTATCATCCCATGTTATTGTTACTATCGAGTTCTATTATTCACAAGGAAATCCATCTAAGCCACAGATAATTGGGAAGTTGACTGTGGACAAGACATTTACTTGGATGGAGCATGCTAAGGGGATGATAATATGTCATATCAGAGGCATCCTCTTCCTACAAAAACAACACTATTTTCATTTAATTTCTAATGTAGGTCAGGGTTCTAAAAACTGAGTTGAGATTCTTGCACCCCGAGCTCTGTTTAGACTAGCCCATCATCTGAAAATTACAAATCTTCAGGTATTCAAGGATTCTTTGGTCATCAAGTGGATGACCAATGATCAAAACATCAATGACATCTCTCACCTGACACTTGTAGAACATGTCAAAGCTATATCTCTGCAGTTCGCAAAAATATCTTACCTACACATATGTAGGGAAATTGACCACAACTGCAGACAAACTCTCTGGTGAGGGGCTGGATAGGGTTTTTATGCAACATTCACTAAAAATTTATCAATTCACAGTACTTACCAGGGATTTTGTAAGCAAAGAAGGTGGTGTTGACGCCAGAGGTGAAGAATTCACGGCCCGCCTCTTCAAAAGTCTCCAGGTTCTATCCAATGCTGCTTTATCCATGGCAGCTATGGAAATTAAATAGAGAAATTGTGAAAGAAACCATGGTTAATATCGATCCCAAACTCCTCAACGGGTATGACCAATATCCATATCCAAAACCCACCAAACCCTCCAATGTTTGGCGCCAACGGTTAGGCTATTTGACAAGCACTAGCAGGTTGAGTAGCAATCGAAATTGTCGGAATTGAAGGATGGTGGTTAAGGAAAATCAGAATGTCGTTGCTGTAGAGGTTGGGTCACTCTTAACCAAAGACCATTCGACCTACCCATGAAAATAATTTTTTTGTGTTTTTTCATATATATATAATTTAATTTGGAAAATTGTTTTTTTTCATTTTTTATGTATATATATATATATATATATATATATATATATATTTATTTATTTACTTTTTTTATTATTTTTTTTCATAAATTATGTTTAGTGGTTTGGTTTGTTTTATTTTTATTATTTTTTTATATAAGTTATACAGATTTGTTTTGTTTTTTATTTTCATTATTTTATTATATAAAAAAAAATTATATTTTTTGTTTTATTGTGTGGACTAGGTTAAACGAACAATGAATCAGGTAAGTAGTAATTTCTGGTAGAGAGGTGGGATGTGGGACTAGGTAAATACTATGGGGCAGGTAGTAATCCTATGTGTATGGTAGGCTTGTTGTAATGTATGGTCTTCTAGTAGTATGGTATACTGGGTAAAGCCAATTGGTATGGGGTAGACTGCCCAGCCAATTATTATAATCTACTAGCCCATTCCTAGTTGGGTGTAAGCCATGCATATCAAATCTATATTCTAATTCTATTTAATTGGAGGTTTATTTCACTCATGCCATGTAATATTGTACGGTATTGCCCCAATGAGTTCACTCAACATCTGTACTCCCCGGCCTCCAGTTGTACTCCCCAATTCCTCTAGTTTAATGGTTCACTCCGAGCAATCAATCTACTAGCACCATCTTGGTAAAGAGACTGGCTATTCCTCGTAGCATAACTTCCTTTCTATCGTGAACCAAATCACTCTTAGCTTCCCTACCTTCTGAATCTATCCGTCAAGGAATGTCACTTGAAAGCGAAACCAGGAAACAAGGCAAAATGGGACCTATTTTAACTAACTGGTTATCTCCTTCTCAAAGAAAGTAATATATAAGGAAAGAGGTTGAACAATAAAAAATGGTAAAGAAAGTTACCAATATAAATAATATGTATAAAGGCAAGTTCCCCATTTTAAATAGGCACCCGAAGATAAAACTGTTCATGGCACCAAGGTTTGTAAGAATCACCCTCAATAAAAATATTCTAACGAATATTTCCTTTCATAAGAAGGCATCGAATCCTGTATCAACTCTGCGATTGACTGCATGGAGTATCATAATGAGAATCGACATCGACTCTTTACACATACTTGGATTGATTAACAGCATCACCACTTGATCACATCAACTTATACATGAAGTACAAACATCGAGTGTATCAACTCTTGGGATCGACAAACACTTGTGAGCACTATTGAAAAATGGATGTAGGTTTCCGGATATAACACAAATCATA